>CM042216.1:11947474-12122474 GCA_023566465.1 Cottus gobio
CTCCGCGTTGGACTCCAGTGGTTCCCTTGACTACCTCATCAGCATTCATTACCACTGAAGAGGAGGGGAACACGACGTGTCAACACCTGTGTGTACGTGTGTGTGTGTGTGTGTGTGTGTGTGTGTGTGTGTGTGTGTGTGTGTGTGTGTGTGTGTGTGTGCGTGTGCGTGTGCGTGTGCGTGTGCGTGTGCGTGTGCGTGTATAAACGTGTCAGTATGAGTGTGGCTCTCATCTGGGTCATTACATCCAGAGGCATGAAAAAGCGTGTTACAATGACAGACATCCCTCTACACGACAGAGGCAAATAGAGAGAGGGAGGGTGATCGTCTGAGCATCAGTCACTTCCACCTGTGAACACTCGTCCTTAACAAGCTGAGCTGGAATACAAATGTAAAAGAGGAGAAACAGTGTGTGTGTGTGTGTGTGTGTGTGTGTGTGTGTGTGTGTGTGTGTGTGTGTGTGTGTGTGTGTGTGTGTGTGTGTGTAACAAGACAAGACAATCTATCTATTATTTTATATGTTGGAGGAAATGGAAGTGGGTTTCTCCAAAATGTTGCCAGAGAAGAGAAAGAAAAATGTACCAACACAAACATCTTGAGGAGCTTTATGTTCACTTATGGAGAAACCCCATCTCGGTTTTATTCGCGTTCACATGCTTGTGTGTGTGTGAGAGAGAGTGTGAGAGAAAGACAGCCAGAAAGAAAAAACAAGGAACACACTGGCGGCCTTGCCAACATGGTGACAGAATGTGCCATGTGTGTTTGAAACACTGTGTGGTGTGTGTGTGTGGTGTGTGTGTGTTTGCCAACTATAAGTCTGCTGGCCAGCCGGGTCAACAGACAGGCCGGTCACCATAGCAACAGTACCACATTCATCTCCTCTGTGCCAAGTTGTAAATATGGAAATTGTATAAAAACATGGACGTCTGACTGTCGAAAAGTTTCAGCCCGGCAGCAGGTAGACACACAGCAGTCTCTTGTTCCATCGGTGGTCCATCTGACTGAGCGCTGCCCTCCGGTGACCTATAACGCGCCATTTGAAGGATTATACACAGCACGTGCTTCATCTCTCACTCTATGGTACTCGACCCTCTGCTCACCTGTGTTACTGCTGTCAGCAGAGACGGCGCTCAAAAAACAAGTCCGTCGATTAACAAAACAGAGGCCGCTTCTGCATACAGTGTCGTGCGCGCAGCGTATTTAAGTGTGTTTTTTAAATTTGACATTTCTCCCAGCTAATAAGCTAGCTTTAGGCTAGCTGTGCATACCAGCTGCAAAACAGAACATTTCTACTGAATGGCCTTTCCAATGTATGTCACTTTCTCTCGTTAAATAGTGCATCAGGAACACGTATCACAGACCAAACATGGCTTGTATATTGAAGCTGCAATAATCAACGTTTTTATTTGAACAACAAATCACATTATGGTTTATTTACAATACAATTACAGTAAAATGTTATCTGAATATAATCCAGAAACATTAGATCACTATAACGCATGCTTGTATTGCTGTGCGTGCCTGAGGATACCAGCCAACGTGGTGCAATGATGTTGAAGTGGGCCGAAAACTCTTTCAAACTCATTATATAAATCATGCAAAAATAGTCAACATAGCATGGTAGCATGTTACATCAACCACCCAAAGGTGCATTCTCCCATGCAGCTTGTACTACCAGCTAAATTACTTTTGGATCCAAAGCAAATCTTTGCGGTCTGTTTAACTGCATGCATCTCTCATGTGAATCCATGCTAATGCACATCCTCTTCACAGACCCGGCTCCATATCAGCGGGGCCCATGCATTAAACATGGGCTGTTGAGGGGGGACAGTGTTGGAATACCAATACTTTTGACATGGTAAATCTGCCTCGTCGTGTTGTCGAATTAGGCCCCCAAAAGCATGATGGGAAGTACCAGTTTGTGGTTTAAAAAGAAACCTTGCCTTCTCCTTCAAGTGTAATTCTAATCTTTTTGTAAAAACACCATATGGAGGCACTAAAAATGATTATGCAGAGAACAAAGACTTATTGGACGCCTTTGATTTCTGTCTTATGATGCATGTTCAATAGCCGAGGTCAAAGGTCATTCAAAATGTTGACTGTGTCTTTTTGGTGACCTGAAGAGCAGGCCAAATTAACCTGCCAGGAACTAAAACGTTAACGCAGGTAAAGGTAACAAAATAAGGAAGCTTTTGAAGGAATAGCACCCTGAACTGAAAAATCACAAATTCAACAATATTAATTCAATCACAAAACGTAGTTTCATTTAAACCATCTTTCAAACAAAATTTGTTGGAGTTGACTTTAGAACAACAATAATAATTATAATAATAATAGACTTTTGAACTTAAAGAGCACTAATTGTTTTCTATAACATTTTGGATTTAGAATCTATTCACGAGACAAAAGTGCAAAACAATTTCTATTAAAAATTGGATATTCTGATTTCAGACATAACATTGTTTTACTGATTTATTTATGAGGACCAACATCCTCTCATTCGGCGATGCGTAATCAGGTTTTATTCTTCGCTCTTCTGCCACAAAACCCTGGGATCCCCGTTGGCATGCTATCTCCTCTTCCTCCAGCAGAGGGTGCTGTGCATGTACATTTACCACGTGTGAACGTTACCACATGCCTCATCCGCTACACGTGCATTCATAGGGCAAGGCCTTGATAGCTGCCGGGACTTTCCCAAGGTGCACAATGCTGTGGAAATATAAAGGTGAGACAGTGACACAAAGGGAATTTGCCCTGTTTAAAAAATGTTTCCTGGTACTAAACACCATATAATTACGGCTAATAGCAGGAATTATATGGTGTGGTGCAAAGTCTGATTAGAAACATCCCTTTATGTGCACAAACATGCCTTATGACCTACATAATTAAGCCAGGTGACAACGTGCATAAACATACATAAAGCTCACATGTTCTTATCTTAAAGAAAGTCTCATGTTGAAATATGATGTATGTGTTTATGTTTCACCCACATCCCTGTTTTCCCCTTGCTGATCTGCCCTTGATTCCAGAAGGAAGGAGGAAAGCAGATTGTGGTTTTTTTGCTGAAGTCCTTTTATCTTTTAGAGAGCCGCGTGCATGTCATCAGACCAACCGAGATGTCTTCACTTTGACCGACTTGTGCTTCTGGTCCCGAGCACAAGAGTTTTGCTGGGTGCACCTGGGGTTAAATTTAGGTTCAGATTTTGGGGTTAAAGCAGTGGAAACACACTAAATAAGGGTCCTCACGAGAGTAGCAGAGCAGGGCTGTGTGTATTTGTGTCTGAGTGAGTAGACCTTGAGCCTTCTGCCCTGATACCAGAGACAAACTGAGGGACAAACAGATGGGTGTCTGGTTTCACTGAAACACCGGTTTTGGTGGAAATCCGGCAGGGCTGGTTTCATTTTGCATAATGTGGTCAATCTCACTGAACTGATGGCATCGTGTTGATTTCACTCCAACTAAAACAAACCAGAAGTCTTTCATGATTTATTTTATTTTATTTTTTCAAGAAAAAGTGTTTCTTAATAATCCATGTGTTAGGCCTATACTTTACCAGCAACCTGTTAGCTAACGTTAGCTAACGTCATTGCTCACTGACATTACTGACTCAGTTTGTTGACTTCATGACTTGATAATGTCCCATTTCACTAGTCTGGTATTCCCCCAAAATGACTTGTAGAAAAACCTGTTACTTGTTAGTCATTATAAAGGGAGAGGTGTAAAATAGTGTGACCAAAGAGTATAGTGCATAACATGTTTGGCTTACATGAAGAATGCCAAGTATGTCTTAGGGACAGCATTCAATTAGGGAAAATAATGTTTTAAATAATATTTATTAATAAAGTAATATCTATTTATTTGTAAAATGACAACGTTGAAACCAATATCAAATCCTTCATAAATTACAGGCACATAAAAAACAAACCCCCGTTCTCTACTTGTGCTCCTCTTATGTCACGTTTGGCCCTCCGCATCCTGCTGTTCCTTACAGCCCTGACCGAACCCACAGAAAACACAACGTAGGTCAAATGGAGAGGAAGCGCCTATTCACCGATTACTTACCGTAAAGGTAAACTAGTCCCGTCACACCCAGACAGCCCTGACCAGTAGGTGACTTTCCAGAGACATGGTGAGTCATCTCCATATGAATTGAATACACTTAGCCACAATTACTCACAGGCATGTGACTGACATTAACACCGTTCACCTGATGGCCTCATCTGCTTTGGCAACCACAATGAGCTGCAATGAGCTGCTGGCATGATATGTGTGTCAACAACCTGTTGACGAAAAAAGAAAAAAACTAAATAAACACATGGAATAAAACCCAGATTCCTTCCTGTGCATGTGGTGTTGTGATTCATTGTTTCATGCGAAGCCAGCAAGACTTCCTGGAGTCAGGAAAAAAGAATGAAGAAGGGGGGGTAAACACACAGCTATGCAGCGACTCAGTTAGATAAAGTTAAAACAGAAAGACTGAGAATAAATCCCATTTCCTGTGCCACTACATGTGGAAAGGCTACGGAGCCTGTCAGGGGAAATTAAACTCCTCGCGTCCTTGAATGCAGCTAAAGGGGGCACATTAGAAACATGAAGCTATTAATAGCAATGAATACAACGTATATAGATGGGGAAACTTTTTCTTTCTTTATTTTTTTGTTACATGGAAATAGTTAACCAGCCGATGTTTTTATTTCCTCACAGCATCACAGGAATGTAGAGATAAGAGATAAGAAAAGAAAGTGAAGGGAGGAAGGAGGAGATACATGCAGTGATGTCAGTCCGGCCCACTCCTTTTCAGTGCAAAATGCAGCAGAGCACAGCTCAGTCTGCATACCACTGCTGCTGACGACTGCTCTGATCCCCCACACACACACACACACACACACACATACTTTGCTCACGTCACACACTCATCATACCGCTCTCACAGAGGCGCCGGAGCTCAGAGCGGCTCTGAAGATGCAACCGGCTGGCAGCCACTGAGTAAGTCCACTTTCCACCCCTCCACTGCTCGACCGACCCCTCTCCCTCTTCCTCTCTTCCTCTCCCTCTCTTCCTCTGCCTGTCTGTGTTGTGATTACCATTCCACGGCCCGTCTGAGCTCATTTATCTCTGCACGTCTCTCCTCGGTCGCTGTGAAAACGGCCAGTGTTTTCTCAGACTGAGAGACTTTTCAAACTTTTCTCTCAGTATGCTGTGCACACGCCTCGCTCTCTCCTCTTCTCTCCCTGCCCCAATTTCTTCTTTTTTCTTTTCTTTCTTTCCCTTTGCTTTGCATGCGAGTGGAGGCAGAGGCAAACCCGGGCCCAGAGCCAGACCGGCGTGCCTTTTTTATGTTCTGAACAACAAAATGTGGATGTTGATCTGCTGTATTCTCTTCTTGTGATTGTGGTGTTCCTGTGTGGGATGTTGCTGTCTGCGAACAGTTTGGCACAGTGTGTCTGCCGTGCTGCCAGGCCCTTGTTCAAATGGAAATACAGTTAGTAAGAGGAGCTGCGGTGCAGGTATAAGGCTGCTCAGCGGTGTGATTCATTTTTATTTTAAAAAAAGTGACCAATGTGTGGGCTGTTTGGTAGTGAATCTTCAAGTCAGGCCCAGTTTCTTTGCATTGCCTCTAATCACACAGCCTTAGGGGCCTCCAGCTCCATACATTGTGGTGGGATGAATGAAAACACGCCCCACAGACAATGAACAAGCGCATCACTAAAGCCTCACTGGGGGGGATGTAAAAAAGTACAGTTGAAAGAGACTTGAGAAGTGTAGGGCAGAGTTAATGAATGAATGGATGCTGGTTCCATGACTAATCGGGGCAGTTAAGCCGTCTGTGTATTGTGACGACCCTCCTCGTCCCATGTTGTTGTTCCTGTGCTGGATGGGGCATCAGCTGCGTTGGGCCACAGCATTTTGTGTTGCACGTCGTGATCCGGGCTGACAGCGTGCTTAAAAATAAATGGATTTGAAACTGCAACACACTCTGAGTTTGGCTAAAGTTTCATTGGTTGGGTAAGAAGATTAGTAGAAAAAAGAAGAAAAAAAATCAAATATTTTGCATTCAGTCCTGCGTCAGCTGTCGGAGGCCGAAAATAATGGTTTTACTGCCAACAGAACCAACAGAATGAGTCTGGTGTTTGCGGCTTAGTGGAGTGCCAGATTCAACTCCTGCCACACCTCAAAGCTGAAGCGGGTGATACTTCTCTCTTGTCGGCCTCTGTTGACGACCGGTAACACTGGACCGCCCTCGAGTGCAGATTGGTGAACTGTTATCACAGACGCAGATCCTATTGGCTCTATCTCAGCGACTCGCCAGGTCACATCTTTCAAACGTGTGTACAGGGTGGAGGTTGCTTTATGCTGTGTGTTTACACACAGTTGGAGGTGAAGGTTGTTCATGGGATTTCTTTTTCACTTGAGGACTAAACAGAGTGGTGCGTGAGAGACAGAGAGAGAGAGAGAGAGGTTAGTGGCTGTCTTGTATTATCCCGGCAATTACTGTAACATCTCTTTAATTCACTTATTTTGTTTTATTATCAGTATTATCTATTAGAGTATTAGATATCTTGTATTATCTCAACTAACAGCTAGCTTTTTTGCTTTCTATCTGTGTCTGTTACCCCAGATAGCAAGTCATTAACGCCCCATGTGTGTTTGTGTGTGTGTTGACACACTGAACCTGCCCCTGTTTGCCTTTCAGTATTTGAAAGCACAGAGGTATTCTCTCAGCCTACTGTATGCAGAGTAAACACTGCATGGACATGCACGCACACACACACACACACACACACACACACACACACACACACACACACTACATTTGGTATTGTGGCTTATTTGCTTCAGGACTTTTGTGATGTGCCAGCCAGAACAGGATTGAATGGAGGGTAACTAAACAATACTGTAGATATAATCTCTCTCTCTCTCTCTCTCTCTCTCTCTCTCTCTCTCTCTCTCTCTCTGTGGGCAACAGCAACCTTCAGAGCTCAGTCAATCCGGACACACTGTGCCTTCACCTCCTCCAGCACAGAGGAAGAGGACTTGACAAAAGGACACCAGTGACCTCCAGCAGTTAGACCGCACCCGATCCCACATCCTTCAGAGAAAGGGGAACCTGACTCTGGGACAGGAAAAAGGAGCGATCGTACCCCACCGCTGAAACTCGACCCGCCGGACGGAGAGACAGAGGGGTTGTGACCGCCGTCTTTGACTGCCTGGGACGAGAGGCAAGATGCTGGCTAAAATCCTTGAGGACATGTGGGTGGAGCCCGAGGTGCTGGAGGCCCTCAGTGAGGACCAGAAGAGGATCCTCTTCTTGAAGATGAGAGAGGAGCAGGTACGCCGCTGGAGAGAGCGCGAGGAGAAGGAGGAGAGGAAGGAGAGGGAGGAGAGGGAAGGAAGCGACGACAGCGACGGGCCAAAGAAAGGTAGAGTGACACACTGAAGTACACAGAGGACACGCACATCTCATTCCCTTACACTACAGCAGGATTCCCAGTAGAGCAGAAGCGTAAACCTGAAGTAGCAGGAAGGATCAGGGTTTCTGGGAAATGTGGTCTTCAGTTTTGACGCACAGTAACACAACATTGACAAGAGATTAGGCGGCTAGCTTCTTTTACATGTTCTCATTTCTTGGCAGTAAAACAGGCGTCACAACTAATTGGCCAACATTACAGTCTCATAACGATTATCTGTATCGTGAATCAGACATTTTGTCAACATGCAAATATTTAAGATAGTACGTGAAGTATGTCACTTTCGAAGCAATTGTTGGGAAACATGCCTCATTTTTTGCTGAGATTTACAGTACTGTGCAAAAGTTTTAGGCAGGTGTGAAAAGATGCTGTAAACTAAGAATGCTTTCAAAAATAGAAGTGCTAACAGTTTCATTTCATCAATTGATTTAGATTTTTCTTTTGTTTGCTCACTTTGCATTTTGTTAATTGATGAAAATAAACTGTTAGCACTTCTATTTTTGAAAGCATTCTTAGTTTACAGCATTTTGTCACACCTGTCTAAAACCTTTGCACAGTACTGTAGATCGTAAGATTAATACCACTCTCTAGTGGGCTAGATTAGCTTTAGCATAAAGACTGGAAACTGCTAACTAGCTTAGCTTTGTTTGAGGGTAACCAGCACCACTAAAGCTTACTAATTAATATGATTTATTTGTTTAGTGTAAAAACAAGAAGCTGCTGTTTTACAGGGGGTTATTTGCCAGGCTTGTTTACTTTGGCTGGGTGCTGACCTCCTGGAGTTTCTGTGACAAAGCCAGGTTAGCTTTTAGCCCGTTTCCAGTCTTTTGGCTAAGCTAAGCTAAACTGCTGCTCGCTGGAGCTTCATACTTCAGATATTTCCCAAAATGTTGAACTTGAACTTTCTTTCAGTAGCAGGGCATGGAACAACCTGATGTCTGATGAATCAGACATGTTCAGATCTTGAAAATATATTATTTTGAACAACAAATACATGTTTTGTCCCCCTGACAATTACATCCTGGTAGTGTATGAAACAGAATAATTTAAAGGAAACGTGTGGAGGATGTAGTGTCATCTAGTGGATAGGTTTGAGAATGCGACTAACTGAATACCCCTCTGCTCACCCCTCTCATCCAAGCGTGTCGGAGAGCTCCGGAGGCCTTCAGGCAACGTAAAAACACAAAGGTTTCTCTCTCAAACCAGGGTTTGGTTTGTCCGCTCTGGGCTACTTTAGAAACATGACAGAATCAACCAATTTCTTTTGTTTAAGATGATAGATAATGAAAACACATTTATGAATATTATATTCATAAATGTTTAGAGGACCTATTCTGCTATTAGATCCTCCTAAATCCTACATACTGGTCCTTTCTAGGTGAAATAAATTAACACAACTTTAAATCTTCCATTTGAAATTAGAAATTCCACCAGACTTTGTTTGCTCGTCACAAATGTCTATGGAGGTGGGATGCAGCTGGGGGGATTCACATGTATGACCTCTGTGTTTTTTCTTAATCCTAGTGCTGTTTAATACGTAAGTACCACAAACATTTAAAATAGTCCGTATGAAGAGTAGCTCCTCTGTAACTACAATCAATCCTTATTACTACTATTTCTCTCTATCAATGGCTAACACTGAGGGGTCTGCAAACACAAACTCACATTTATTTGAGCTATAGATTTCAGATGTCGCACTCAAGCCCTTTCACAACTAATTCATGAGTAGAAATCTTCTCAACTCTGAGTGCACACGACACGCAAGCGGTGTAGTAACACCCTCTCCTGTTTCCAATCTGATTAATGTGTTTAAATTACACACAAAGGGATCGAGTCCAGAGCCAGTGGCCCACGTGTACCTCGGCTCTACCTTCCAGTCTCACCCATTTCACCAACCTTTCCTCCATTTCAGGTGTTCCTCTGAATCACTGAGACCCTATCTGTGTGTGTGTGTGTGTGTGTGTGTGTGTGTGTGTGTGTGTGTGTGTGTGTGTGTGTGTGTGTGTGTGTGTGTGTGTGTGCGTGTGTGCGTGTGTGCGTGTGTGTGTGTGTGTGTGACAGACAGCCTCTATCCACCGCCTGTCGAAACGTTCTACTGGCTGAAAGCTGAATAAGATTGAGTAAGCCTTGCGGTTTGGGGCGTCGCCGCGCTTTAAATTGCATATTAGGTTACCGTCTTTGTTGACTCAATCTGTGCCCCCATGTCACCTGAGAGTGTGTGTCGTCTGCGTGTTACACAACATACAATCCAGTTAGTCTTCTTTCAGTGTTTGTCCACGGCGCTGGTGTCGGGAAAGGACGATCGCTGCGTGCTCGCAGCCCCATAAATGTCACACAACTATTAAACACGACTGTTTCATGCTGCATGTCTGGCTCTGTGTAGGTGTGGCGTAGTCACAAAGACAGACGCCGCACTTCTGGGCTGGAAATGGCCTCTGTGTCTTGTAACATAAAGGTGTGTTGCACAGACAGACCGTGACTGATGTCACAGATGGTCTTTGGTCAGGTGACATCGGACTGAGACATCCACACAATGTCCCCCTATGTGCTGCGTGACTGTGGGCAAACACGAGTCATTCCCCAAAATATGGAGAGGAAACAGAGCGGCCTTTGTTTGCATGGCTTCTAAGAAATCTGTGTAGTCAGTTCACTGTCGGGAGCTGATCGGGCCACGGACTCCTACGGCATCTGTTGCCGACTGCGTCTTTTAAAGGGCAAATCTGCATCGAGGTCCTATTGGCGGAAAAGTGCTGCTGTAAAGCTCTCTGAGGATTTGAACTTTCAGGCCACTCCCCGATCAGTGATGTCATGGCAGGTGTTTTCACCTCTTTTTTCTTAGCAGGTGTCATGGAGAAAACACCCTGGGGGGTTGGTGGGTTATTTCTGCCGACTGCATCACGACGAGGGGGCAACTACAAGGGTTGAGGGTGTAGTGGAATAAAGTTATGGAATTGATTTCTGATTATTATGATCTGAAGATAAGCAAACAAAACAAGATACAATCAATTGCATTATTACACAAGTTGTACATTTACAATGCACTGTGAATTTTAAGAGAAAGTGAAAGAAAAGATGCGGCTGTGTAACACAAATATTAACAAGAATTTGGTTGTTTCCGAATCCCACTTTCAAGGGAGTTTCTGTGAACCTCGTAACCCTGTTAATACCTATTTCCCTTTCCTTCTTTAGTGATCCCAAATCATCAACAGTCGACATGTGAATTATTTTTTGCAGCGAGACACAGAGAATTTACTCCAATTGAAAGATTAAAGGAATGAGAATGAAAGAGAGAGAGCACAAATGGGGACAGCTAAGCCCACTGCTGATGTGTGAGGCTTTCTCAAGCTCAACACTGATAGGACAGCACCACCTTCTGGATGAAAGCCAGAACAACAGTTCATGAGACAGAGAGTTGACCCTTCTTCTTCTTCTTCTTCTTCTTCTTCTTCTTCTTCTTCTTCTTCTTCTTCTTCTTCTTCTTCTTCTTCTTCTTCTTCTTCTTCTTCTTCTTCTTCTTCTTCTTCTTCTTCTTCTTCTTCTTCTTCTTCTTCTTCTTCTTCTCTTTTTTTTCTGCAGCAGCCGACAACAAACATGTGAGGTGGCTGCTGGGTCGGGACGGAGACGTGAGCGTCATTGTGATCGGAGAGGTGGACGAGTTCAGGTCCTCCAAACTCCTCCAGAGACTCATGAACAACAGGTCGGCACACAAAGAACTTTAAACTCATTGACTCATTTTGGGGTTGTTTTCTTTGTCATTGACGTAAATGAAGAAGTATTCAGGCGCAGGCTCCGTAGCAATCTGCTGTTACTTCTTTCTACAGCAGTATTCATTAATTATTAAGTAATTAGTGAGTAATAATGAGAATCTACTACTTGTGCCAAGCAACAAAATACAGAATGTCTGTTTGTTAGATTTTCTTAATTTAAATTTTAACGTGAATTCAAAGTTTCTTTCAAAGGAGCCTTAATTTCTGTCAGTGATGGACTTTGTCTCAGCGTTTCTAAACCACACACATGAGAATATCCTCAATAAAGCTTCTACTTCCTTGAACAAATGACATAACTTTGATTGAGTTTGATAACTAAAGAGTGTCAGCAGGCCGTCTCCACGCCCTGATTGGATTATAGAAGTTATCTGCCAAATGACTAGCTGATTGATTCAAAGGTTAGCACGCCGACTGAAAATGGTCGTCTGTGTCTTCACAGAGTCCACGCTGATCATATGCCGGGCATCCAGACGGTGGACTTGCTGTCAGGAAGAGAGGCCCAGCAGCTGGGCTTTAAAGAAGAGCTGTCCCTCACAGTTGTCGGGGTGAGTGTGTGTGAGCGTTTGGAGTCAGCGGGTGAGACGAGCCGCGCGTCAGAGTCTCACTGTCAAATTGTGTCCCGCTTGCGTTCAGGACCACCCGGCTTCCCTGCAGGACCGCTGGTCCGAGGAGGACTCCTGCAGCGCCGATGACGACCCGAAGGACCCCGCCGAGGACAGCGACAGTGAATCAGGCGGCAGCTCGGACAACCACGGCGACTGGACGCCTCTCAGCGAGCCCCATCCGAGTAGCCGTGACGACCGGCCGCCGCTCAAGGCCCAGCTGTCGGAGACAGAGAGGGCCGACCCGCAGGACGCAGGTAACACAACAACTTATTTACTGACTAGTTAGGTGTAAGTAAAGGTACTGCCACATTGTAGATAAACACCATGCATTGCAATGAAAATAAATAGCTAAATACTAAATTAATAGCTACTACAAATGTAAATGTTTCTCTTTTACAGTGTTATAATCTTCATTGGTTTATTGGACTATTATCACTAATGCATCAACATCTACACATAATTGAATGTTGCTGCCGGTTGAAGTGGAGCTTGTTTCATAAACTGATCTAATGTTGTGTTTGTGAAGTTACTCGTCAGCTGTCAAATAAATATAGTGGAATGTAATATTTCCCTCTGAACGCAGCGGAGCACAAAGTAGCAACAAATGCAGCACAGTTATTAGGATTGTGCGTACATTGTTACGATATTAGCTCACCGGGGAACACATCCTGATGAACTCACCCTGCCCTTCTCTCCCCGCCTCAGAGAGGTCGCACTACGGAGGCCGTGTGGCGCAGCTCAGGAAGGCGTTCGCAGAGGATCCTCGCAGCACGCCCGCCGGCACCAAACCTCCAGTCCCCACCAAGCCTGCCCACCTACAGAAGAGCAGCACGCCTTTGATCCACTCCAACTGAAGGTGTGTCCAGCCCCGCGACGACGCCACACTGCGACGCAGAGGCAGAGCTGCCGACTGCAACACACCTGTGCAGAAAGCAATGGCTCAGCCAGACACTGATGGACCAGGCCACAGAGAGAAAGGATTCCTTGAACCTGAGCGGTGACCTGAGATACACTTTTGTAAGGCCACGATGCACGGACCGGCCCGCAGACGGAGGAACGTCGAAGGGGGGGCGGTGGGGTGGGGGTGGGGGGGGGGGGGGGTTGTGGGAAAAAGACTTGAAAGCTTTTTTCAACCGAAGTCAACCTCAATGAGAAAATGAAGCAGCTTTGATGTTGCCGAGTTCAAATGCACTCACATGGTTTGTGTGATTGACAGGCAGACACAGAGAGATGTCCAGAGACACACACACATACACACACACACACACACACACACACACACTCAAAGACACAAAGACTGTTCAATACAGGTGGAAAAACACTGCTGCACTTGATAAATGAGGGTTCGTGGTAAGTTCTCCTCCCCAGAAGTCATAAACAGAGGTTATCAGGACCGGAAACATGTGTTTGATAAAAAAATCATATCCTTCTGTGCTGTTCAAAAGCTTTGAAACTGTTTTAAATGTAACTTGCCACTATGCTGTTTTAACGCCACTGACTGATCCAGTCCATCAATCACAACTAGGGTGCACGGTTTTTCTGGGGGGATCAAATCAAAGGACTTAATTCATGGTAAATAATAAACTGACTGGTTTCCAAAAACAATTTGCAATCCCTCATTTTCACCTATGAACACACACACACACGCACACACACACACACACACGTGCCTCCTGACACCTGAACAACCCTCTTTCACTGTCTTTTCTTAATGCAAATTGGTGAACAGGATGTAATGCCGCCAATACTACGACTTTGATGCCCCAAGGTGGTGGGGAATGAGTGTCGTGTTCGCACAATGACAACAGCACACTGGATATAAGAAACAGTGACGATGAGGTCAATTAGCTGGATGGAGGGCACTTTTTCACTCTGTATCATATTCATACTTTGGCCCAGGCTGAATTATCTCAACTATGACTGGATGAGTTCCGTGGATGAATCCTATACTGACTTTAGTGGTCCCTCTACTTGTCCTCTAGCGCCAACATGTGGCCTAATATTGTGGTTTATGGCTACATAACTGTTGGCAGTCCCATCTGTACTTTGTGTTCAGAGCTAATGAGCAAATATTACCGTTCCAACATGCTGAGCTATGATGCTGAACGTAGTAGAAATGACACCTGCTAAATGTGTTAGCGTCGTCATTGTGAGCTTGCTACCACGCTGACCTTAGCATCAAAGCATGGCTGTAGACTCTCAAAGGGCTGGGGGTTTTGCAGACCAAAACTAATTTAGACAGATTAAGACGAGCTCTGATAAAGTTATACAAGTTAATTGAGCCTGAAGGTTAATTCCTGACCTTGGAAATAGCCGTTTGAGACTAAATTCTCGTCACAAAGTCCACTTACTTGGCTTTTCCACAGCTATCAGCCACATCACACAACCGCTACCATGTGACGGAAAATCCATACTGATGTCCCTTCGATAACAACTCAATCATCTCCACGACAACGGAAACACCGGACACCACAATTTGTGGCCGATAGCTCTGGAAAGCAAGTAAGGTGACGCTGTAATGAGAATGTCTTTTTGGTCAAGCATCATATTTAATATTTGTTATCCGGTACATTCAGTCACCGTCTGAAGTTCTGCGACACACAGACATAAACAAACACTTCCATTGTGAGCGTCCTCACTTCCTGCTTGGTTTTGGGGCCTTTCTTGCCTTCAGTCAGGTCTCCAGTTAGTGAAACACATGACCGGCTGGACTAAGTCAGCTGACAGGCTGGTCACGGTCACGTGGTAAACTTGGCTGGGGAAGAAAATTTACTTTTTGGCCCGTAGAAAGCTAACATGTTTTGGCTGACCGACCTGCATTGTCATGAATTTGGAATGGGCAGCGTGTACGAAGAGCCCCTTCGCTGATCAACCAACAGGGATCTGAACAACCTCACACACTCCTACAGCTTTCTAGAGTCAGCACTCTAACCTCGTGGCTAATGTCTCAATTCGACTCCAGTGTCCCGGAGTGCAGACCTCAAAGAATGGTAACGTGTCCCTGCAATCCACCGACTGCACTGCAGCACGAACGGGACATCAGATGCGAGGAAAATAGCAAATCCTTCTTGTAAGGAGAGATGTAGCAATACTTCATCTTAAAGGTTATAGTGTTTGAGCTGAGGTTACTACCTAACTATTGGGTCACATGTTCCCTTTACTCGGTCACTAATTCCCTGCTAAAGCTGTGCTCCTGCTGACACCTTCAACTTTTGTACCTTTTATTTGTATGTGTGTTGGGTATTTTTCCTAATGACCTTCTATGTATTTTGTTAGTGTGAAAAATAACAAATTAATGTAACTGAGCGACTGATTTGATCTCTCTCTCTCTCTCTCTCTCTCTCTCTTTTCTTCATTTTTTTCAACACAGTTGAGTCTGTTCATATGGTTATAGCGTGCATTCAACACGGGGGGTTTGCTGATAGGGAAGACACAGAGGAGCGGCTGATGGCGGTCACTTACACAATGATTATCTATTCAGTGGGATGCGTCAGAAAACAGCCCAGCGGAGATCAAACAGGGCGCACACAGAGCTGATTAGCATGTGGTCTAGAGCGAGACAGAGCGCGAGGCGCTTGGAGAGACAGAGCAAATGGGAGTCAGGTCACGGGAAGCAACACGTCACAGCCAACTCAATAAAACTTCTCATTCCCTCACCATCTCCACACCCGCAGCCTCTGTGCACGCGCTTCTGTACGTGGGCGAAGAGCGTATACGTGAGCGCGTGTGTGTGTGCGTGCGTGCGTGTGCGTGCGAGAGGACGTGTTTGAGTGTGTGAGTGTGTGTCCACCCATATTTCCTGAATCATGTGACTCGACACGAGCAGTCATGCACAGTGTGGAAGGCCCCGCTATATATAGTAGGGCAGTGTTGGGTTTCCCAGCAAGCATTGTAGGAGCCACTCATCTTTGTCCCATAAGAAAGTGCATGCCGTTGACTTGTGATGTTTCTATTTGCTGTAGGTGTTAAGAGTCTGGAGGGGAAGTTAGGACATGGAGTTGTATTGGTGCACTTCATTTTGTTCTCTGTGTGTGTGTGTGTGTGTGTGTGTGTGTGTGTGTGTGTGTGTGTGTGTGTGTGTGTGTGTGTGTGTGTGTGTGTGTGTGTGTGTGTGTGTGTGTTCCTGCATGATAGTAAACTTCAAAGATCATAACGACAAGCATTAGATACTGTGCGTCTGAGACCAATAAAGCGTGTATTATCTCATCTTCTGAATGAAGTCATTGTGGAGAGGAATAGTGAGGCAGGAGATCAGTTAGTTAACAGCTCTGTACTTAATGAATAACAACACCTAAGTGGTGATGTCATTAGATTTGAACCTCAAGTTGCAACGGAGCAAGCGTAAAAATGCAGGCTGAATCAAGGTTTTCTGTATTTATAATTTTGAAATGAAGTGTAAAATTCAACGTACAAAAACCCCTTTCCTACTTTCAAATGTTACAAACATGTACCAGTATGATTTCACAGAAAAGTAATACAGAAAATTATGAAAATACATTAGGTTTAGTGTTTTTTGTGTTGTTGTTTTTTGACAGAAAGTAAAAGAAAAACATGACCAGCATAATCTAAAAAAATAACCTAACATACACCAAAAGGGATTCGGCATAAAAACTTGTGAAAGACAGATTACGTAGGGAAAAAAAGAAAGAGAAATGGTCACAATCAAACTAGTAACTATATGGGTCAAGCTCCAAAAACACAGATTCTCCTTCATTTCCCAGAATGCAACACACAGGATTGCCCACCTCCTTTAAAACCAATGCCCCTCAGGCTGGACTCAGCTCCCCCAGAGACAGAGGACATGCAAATGTTTCCGGGCTTTCATGCGTAAAATTGGTGGAGTTCCCCTTTAAATAAGTGAAACCAAACCAAAACTCTTTAAATGAAAATGCATTTCAAGAGTCACTAAATAACGGACAGACACTTATTTGCAGGTAAAAACAACTGTAAACATGCCTTGTTTATGTGTGTTTATTCTCATATGTTCATCTCCAGACCAGTTTAAAGTCAGCCAAGACATTTTTAGCTAATAATGAGGCGCTATTGATGACAATGACGTTATGTAGTTTAGCGTGCTAGCATGCTAACACGCTAAACTACATAATATCCCTGATTGGCACTAGCATTGTGACTGTGAGCATATTAGCATGCTGGCATTAGCATTCAGCTAAAAGCTAACGATGCTAGCATGTTTACTTTACACACAGTAAATGGCTGAAGTGTGAATGGGCCGGTCTGGATCAGAGGAATATAAAAAATACATAGGTTAGCTCAATGTGCCTACATTTTTTTTCATGGTACCCTAAATATGAATCTGATATGATAGATATTGTGAAAATGTCATGTCAATGTTTTCTCAATAGCCTGCATTATTTGAGATTATGAGGCAAATCAATACTGGCTGACATTTCTTTGCCAAATGGTTAGTCATTGCTGCAATTCAATACCATTGATTAGTATTTATTTGAGTCATTAATGATTCACTCGAACACTGACTCGAATCCGGAGTGAAATACCTTGTGTAACCGACATTACTGCTCGGGTCTTGATGTGCTAAAGGTGGGAATAAAGCTAATTAAATGTTCTAAGCATTTTTTTTAACTCGATACTCAACGGCAACAATCAATTCCACATCATGAGGTGGCATGACAAGAAGCCGTTATGAAATATCACTGCAGGCAGACGTTATCGCCGTGCTTTGCCTGACTTCCTGGAACCACTGTGCTTTTCTTAAAAATCAGCAGCAGGCTAAAGATTAACAGAATTTTGTGTACACGTTACCTCCGAAACGAGCACCGTGTGAACCCGCCTGAGTTTCGTTATGTCAGAATGTTCAGAGAGCTAAATCTCTTCTCTTTCTGTGTTTGGGTTTTGACTGAAAGTTCCTTTTTAATTTCTCAAAGGACTGAAACTTTGTAGCAGTAAGTTACATTTTGAAGCCATTGAATAGTCTTTGTGCTTGTTTTTCAGAAACCAGAAGTAGATGGTGCCGGGGTCAGTCTATTCTGAATCCACCTTTAACAGCTTTAAGGGTCAAAGGTCAAGAGTCCCCTTTGACCCTAGTGTCACCAAAATATAACCTGAGGGCAGATGAGCCTGAGCTTTTCAGGGATGTAAGAAACCATTGTGTGTCCGCTTGGGGGTAACATGTTCCCCACGTGCACAAAAGTGAACACAAATGGATTACAGAGGGCGTAATGAGGAATGATCTCAGAAAGATGCTGTTTCTGCAAAGCTGTTACACATTTTCTAACACTGGGGATCCAGCCAGTGGAGGGGAAGGAGGAAAAAAATAAAAAATTCACAATGAGACACAGTGTCTCCAAGCAGACGCAGTGGCCAAAATTTCAAAGGTCTGGCTCGTGAGTGAGGGTCCGCCCAGCTCCAGCGCAGGTTGCCTTTGGGCTGGCAGGTTGTTCCACTGCAGTGTGTGAGAGGAGTTTCTTTTTTTTTTTCTTCTTCTCCCTCCGGAGTGGGCAGGGCCGCTGGTGCTAACATATGTAAGCTCCACAGGGGTCTGTGACGACACACACGGCTATCTGGACAATGCATCCGTCATTAACCTCTCGCCTCCCTGCGTCTCCGTCTCACTGCGTTTCGTTCGGCCTCCGCCGCTGCTCTCCCTCTCGCCTCTCCTTCCCTCTTTGTCTGGCCCACGCTATCTTCATCCCCTGCTGTCCATCTCCCCGTCCTCCTCCCTGCGTATCTCTCTCTCTCTCTCTCTCTCTTTTCTCTCCCCCTGTGGCCTGCTTTTCATCTCTCCCAGTTTTTTGCCCCCTCTCCCTCACACCCCCCCTCTCCCTTCTCCTCCCTTCTCCCTCTCTGCCCTTCACCACGTCTCTTTTCTCCCCCACCTCCCTTCACCCTCTCCCTAGATCCGCTTTCCACCCCCTCCTCCTCCTCCTCCTCCCCCCCACTCCCACAACTCTCCCTCTCAAACCCCCCTCCCCCCACCCCGCCTCTTCTCTGTCCTCCGTTCAATCCCTCCTTCTGCCCCCCTCCTCCCTTTCTCTCCTGCCATCTTGCAGGCCAGTGGAGCCAGACTGCAGGCGTTCAGGGAGTCACTGGACCTGCTGGGCAGCGGGTGACACAGATTTCCGGTGTGTGTGTGTGTGTGTATGTGTGTGTGTGTGTGTGTGTGTGTGTGTGTGTGTGTGTGTGTGTGTGTGTGTGTGTGTGTGTGTGTGTGTGTGTGTGTGTGTATGTGTGTGTGTGTGTGTGTGTGTGTGTGTGTGTGTGTGTGTGTGTGTGTGTGTGTGTGTGTTTGTGTGTGTGTGCATGCGTGACGAGAACAGGGAGGGGGGATTAAGCTCCAAATCACTAGAAAGGCACCGAAGAGAGGGGGAGTGAGGGAAAAAAAAAAGCTGCAGATCCAAGAATTTGAAATTCCCCCTTTGTCTGGGAGATGAAGAAACACTAGACTGTGGACTTTGAGTAAAAGACTGTGTTCCTCATTCAGTGGGAGCGTTGCGTTCGCATGATGCTGGAGCTCGCTGCTTTTCTCCATGAGTTGGCAGTGTCCTGCGTTGGCTGGCGTGCTGTGCTTTCTCTCTCTCTCTCTCTCCCTGCCTGACAAACACACACACACACTCACACACAGTCACAAACTCACACACACACACACACACACACACACACACACACACACACACACACACACACACACACACACACACGCACGCACGCACGCACGCATACTCAACCCCCACAGATGCACACACACACACACACACACACACAGTCCCTCTGCGATCCCCCTGACTGAAGGCACACAGGAAGTGCAGCCGTGGCCCAATTATAGCGTGACACCTCGGGCCGGCCGTTGCCATGGTTACGTCTTCCCTGCGGTCCCCTGGAGTGTGGCGCCGAGGAAGAAGGTCTTATCACATCAGCCATCGTTACGGCAACAAGCAAAAACCCACCCTGTAGTCTCAGTGCAGCTGCCGGTGTATTTTGTTTATAACGTGGTAGTGTGTGTGTGTGTGTGTGTGTGTGTGTGAGTGTGTGTGTCTACATGTGATCTACACTTGTGAATAAAAAGGGAAATTGCGTCAGTGTGTGAATAGAGGAGAGTGTTTGTTGTTGCGTGTGCGTGTCAGGTTTGGTGTGTTTGAGCGCATGCACCGGACTGGCCAAGGCAGCGTGTAGGTGCGTTTGTGCGTGTGTCTGTGTGTGTGTGTGTGTGTGTCTGTGGGGTTGCGATAAGGCTCTCAGCCACACCATTAGGTGACTCCACACAACCTCACACACAAACACACACAGACATACGAACACACGTGTATAAACCCAGCCTGTAGACAATTACACATGGCCAATTTATTTTATTTCAAAAGGGCAAACAGAGCTATACAGTACAAGTTGCACATGAAATAATTTAGCCTCAGCTGAACTCATTCATTTCTTACTGATGCAGTGACGTCAGAACAACAGAAACAAAACTCCCTATTAGAAACAAAACATTTGGCTCCTTTTTCTTTTTTTTTAAGTTGAAACACAATACATCCAAACTGGAAAGGGATGTAAAAAAGACATAATGTTTTCCAGATATTTACAGTCTATTTACAGCATTTTTGTCGTCATCTAAATATTGACACACATTGGTATCCTTCTTTCTCTCCTCTCCAATTCACTGATTGTCAAAAGAAAGGATGGGAAACGAGTGTGGACATTCTCAAACGGAGCTGCAGCTCCTCGTTGAACGCGAGATCCGAAGATCTCTGAACCACAGTCCGAGCGTGTTAACATGGTGTCCTGTGTGTTTGTATCAGCTGCAGCTCCTCAACAATCATCCAACCGGGATCCTCTGACAAATGCTGCCCCCACATACATTACTATCCATCCAAGGCGCCGTTGCTTCTCTCCTGTGCCAGACCCAAAGTATAGTCGGAGCCCCTTAGATCAAACCCAGACACTCTGCTCTCAAACCCAGGGCCTCCTGGCTTCCTCTTCAGCTCCTCGCACTTCCTGTATTTACAGATCTGGTGTCCCCTCTTGCGATTGCGGCAGCTGCTGCACTGGTCGCAGTTCGTCTGACGCCGACACGGTACGCACTCCCCGCACCTCTTCCTCTTCCTCCTGCCGGCGCTGCTGCCGCCCAGAGAGCCGGGTGAGTAGCCCTCGGCCACCAGCCCCTCGATGCCCTCAGCTCCCATGGCCGCGCTCCTCCAGTGGCCTCCCCCCATCTGGAAGCCGGCCAGGGGGAACAGAGTGGGGCTGAAGGGGAACCAGGCACCCAGGAAGGGTTGGAAGTCAGTGCCACATCCAGAGGAGTCCTCCTCCTCCTCCTCAGGCCCCGATCCACCTCCCTCCCCGTCCCCCTTTGCCTCTGCAGCCTCCCGTTTCACCGGCTGGCTGCTCTGCGCACCTAGGCCGGCCTGCTCTGTGGTGGCGGGGGTCAGAGCCAGAAGCCCGGCGCGCATCAGCAGCTCGGCGGCGTGGGCCAGGTGGAGCCCGCTGGGCGACTCCCACATGTCGGGCCAGGAGGGGGCCCGGCGGGGCTTAGCGTGCGCGGGCTGGGCAGCCCGCTGCTGTGCCGGGGAGGGCTGGATCAGGCCTTTGACGTCCACGGCTGGAGAAGGGGAGGAGATGTAATGGGAGAGGCTGTAGGGGTGGTTGGAGCGCTTAAGGCTGGGTCTCAGTGGCTCATTGGGGATTTTAGCGCTGCTGTGGCCCTGATCTGGGGAGGAAGGGCCAGCGATGTCTACGGCAGTGGACATAGCAGTGGCTGTGTGTGGGGGGTGTCTGTCCGTGTGTGTGTGTGTGTGTGTGTGTGTGTGTGTGGGAAGAGGTGAGGGAGAAGGGGATTGAAGCCGATGCGGGGTTGACAACCGTCCTGCTGTTACTTCAGCCAAAATGGCAAGCCTTGGCCTGTGTCCCTATTCCCATTCTCTGCAGCAGCCTCAGAGTCCTGGAGAGCTAGAAATGAATGGGGGATGAAGAGAGGAAGGTTAAGAATAGAAATGTTGGAGGAAGGAATACAGAAAGAAGAGTAAACAGAGCAGATTGGGACTCTGGGATATTTCTCAGCCGGAGGTACTAAAACCCATTCAGAGAATCAGAGTGGGGAGAATCCGCGTTTAAAGAGAAAAACAAACATATACCTATTTATTTTTTTAGAAACAAACTGCTCGAATAGAGACGAACGGGGCCATGTATCAGACACAGTGCATGGCTTTGCCCGTGATTTCCGCATACAAGAGGCAGTATCCCTTTAAGAATTTCACGGTATATCAATGCAATCAATAACAGAGCGACAACAATATGCAAAGATATGCGCATATGCGCAGGTCAAATGTGGAGCGCGCTTTTCAAATACATTTTGACGACTGCTGTTATGTGTGCCAGCCAAAGCTTAAGCCGAGCGGAGAAGGACTAAATAGAGGACCGTCAGAAAAAAACAGGCTGTCTTTTGTCTGGTATCGACGACGAGTGAGCGAGGTGCGCAACGATGCGGTTGCTGTGGATAAAAAAAGACCAGGCTATGTTCCATGTCCACATTTGTAGCAAATCTACCCCGACGATTTCAACGCGGGGCATATATGTGGTTACGCGTCAACGGCGCGGACCCTTTTGCGGGTCGATCGCGGCGCCCGATCGATCGTTTCGCCGCGATTATGGTTACCTAAGAAGACGGCGCTCGACCGACGCCACGACGGGGCTGAC
This sequence comes from Cottus gobio, assembly GCA_023566465.1. Lineage (NCBI taxonomy): Eukaryota > Metazoa > Chordata > Actinopteri > Perciformes > Cottidae > Cottus > Cottus gobio. The sequence goes on from CM042216.1 coordinate 11,969,979, forward strand.
CACAGTCCGAGTGGTCGCTGCGACACGGCGCCGCGCGCAGCAGAAAAAGAGGCGACAAAAAAACCGAAACGGGGCAAATCAACAGGGAAGTGTCGGCAAAGCGGCTCAGCTTACCTTCCGAATTGCGGCCCGAACTCTCCTGTCAAACATATGATGAAGTCATGAACTAATGGCGTGCTGATTGTAGCGTCTATGGACGGCGGAGCTGCCGATTCCTCCTCCACCTCTCCGTCCCGGAGGGTCTGCAAACACTCTGCACGGAATTTGGGGGCGTCGCTCAAAATGCGAAGTGGACTCTGCAGCCGAGACCGACGTGGTCAGAGCGACCCCATGGTATCCGAGGAGCTCTAACGCGCACGGGCAGGCTGCCGGTGCGAGGGGAGGGGGAGCGGGGGGTGGGGGTGGGGGGGGGGGGGGGGGGTCGGCCATAGGGGGACACATTAAACCCAGCTTTAATATGCATCCCGGTTCCCACTCGACAAAATACACACAAGCGTGTTAATGGGCGTCACTGCTCCAGGAACAGTTATCATGTAAATAAAGCAATAATGCTTATGATGCAGTGTCATCATTAGAGGTGCCCAACATGTTAAACAGCAACACTTTGAACTGTTAAACATAATTAGATAATCCATGTATAATGAGTTATATAATTGTATCAGTACATGGACATCATTTATGTATTTATAATAGTATAATAATAATTAAAGCTGCATCTAAATCAATTGTCTATAAATTGTCTATGACCACTTCAATTCATTCATATGCCTTGTTTGGTCCACGTGATGGGGATACACTGGTGTCTATGTGCAGTCAGTAAGCACAACCACACTAGTGTATCATTAACTTAATTACAAACACCTGTCTGGGCTCGGTAGCACGTCGGTGACGGCGAGACTAAGCATTGCATTGAAAGAGAGAGATGTAAATATAGCGGCTCTGTGTGTGTTCATCCGGAACAACAACGCACGTGAGTCCACGTCACTGTGAGCGATGTTAAAGATGACTTGCTGCTCCAACAGTCCAGGACGGAGGCGCTGGAAGAAGTAAACGTGACATTATTTTCCAAAATAATATAGATTATCAGCCACATCCACACCGGAAGTCAGTGTTATAACATGACAGGAGAAGCTCTTATTCTGAGGTTATGACGGATGAACTCAAGCTGCCGGCTTCTGCTCAACATGAGCTCGACATTATGAAGTGGATATGAATAACTAAAACGGAACAACTTGACAAATACTTCATAAACTACGTTAATTTACACCAAACCTACTCAGAGTTCTTGCTAATTAGCAGTCAAAGTGTGTGGCAAAAGCTCGTACTAGGCAGGTATTCTTCATACTGTATATATATATATATATATATATATATTACGTCCCTCTCTCACTGTGGAGCTGTCTGTTAAAGGTGACTCCTCACGCGGGGACGGCGGAGTCCACTCCACCTCTTGTGAGAGCCCTCCGCTGCATCTGGCACGCAGCCAGATACCTCGTGCGTGAGTGCGTGAGTCCGCGTGTGTGTGCGCCTGTGTGCGCGCGTGACGTGCGTGAGCGTGTCACTATGGGAGCAGGGGCCCACCGTACTCGCGTACACTGTCTGGCCCGGACTATCCGTGTAAACACAGCGTCTTCTAGTGGTCACCGCAAATACTGCCACATCTTAAAATGGCCACTGGTGCTGGTGGACACTGCAGCACGGCAGCCCCCTCCTCCCTCCCCCACCCTAACCTCCAGCCAAGGCCTCTCTGACACACACACGCACGCACGCGCAGGGTCCCACTGCAGTCGCCACACGGGGCTGTTTACTCATTATCCCTGTCCACTGTTAATCCACACACACACACACACTGCGTCGCTGCTAACAGAGGTGAAGTTGTTCAGCAAAGTGCATTTGATCCTGTGGTTCAAAACAAACAAATGTAAGAGTTTGTGCGTGTGTCTCCCCCACAGAACTGCAGCAGAGAAGCCCCTCCAGATAAATAAAATAAAGACGAGAAAGCATACAAATCAGATCACTCGAGTTTTATTAACAATGTACAGAACAATGAATCAAGTCATACACACAGCAGCCAGTAGAAAAGAAATCTAACTTTGAAAAAAGCAAAATATATATCATTAATATGCATTGTTTTTGAACACTTAACCAATTAAATACAAGTTCCCTCAGATAGCAGACAGTTAATGGTTACGAACAGCAAGATAGTGTTTCAACGCGTTCTAGTTCAAGAGTATTATTTAATGAAAGAAAAAAAACAGCTCCCGTTTATCCGACTAAGCAGCTCATAGTGCAAAAACCATATCACGTGACATTCATATGGGTTGTTGTGCGTTAAGACTCTGGGGCGTAGGCTGTAGATTTATATACAAGGCCTTCGCTGAATTCTAATTTAAATATTGGGCCGGCTGAGGCAACGAGGTGCCAGTAATCACGGTTCAACCACCTGCTCCACACCCATGGGAGTGGAGAAGGAAGGAAGGGGGAGAGACACACACACACACACACACACACATACATACACACACACACAGACAGGTAGAATGCCTGCAAGGGGAAATATTTCTCATCTATCAGGTCCAGTGAGAATTTGATCTAAACTCTTCACATTGAGTTGGTTGAAAAAGCAAACTGCCGATTGTCAAAGTCCCTTCCTTATCGCTCCTCAAATGACCTTTGATTTCAAAGTCGGCGTGAAATCTAAATTTGCTAAATCTTTAGCGCTCTTTGGGTTTTGTTCTGGGCTATGAAGAATCTCCACTGTATGATATGATTGCGACAGCTTTAATGGTACATGATTGGACAAACGAGCACATGAGAAGAGAGAAGTCGGGGCAGGGTTGAGGTTCTCGGACCTGGTGGCTTAAGCGTCTTTCTTTTTGATGATGAGCGGTCCCACGTTGTCCCCGGTTTCATCGTTGTGCTTGGCGTGGGCTCCGTCGCAGTAAGGGAACTGTTAGAGGGAAACAATGAGTTGCTTAACACCCTATGTACTTTACGATGTAAGTGAACACTGATCTCCCAAGAGGTTTAAAATTAGCAAAGTATTCAACTGTGCAGACTTAAGCAATGTGTATACATGTCAGTATATGAGGTCGGTCATTTTAAGAGCCCTCTACACAAAACGATAGCTTTCCACTGTTAAATTCTTACAATGGGAAAATCATTTGACATTTAAGTGGCTCTGCTCGTTTAGAGCAACAGGTACAGCTACCGAGGCCCGACCTTCTTTGACTTCCAGCAGCGGCAGTACACAGCCTTGGTGCCGATGTCCTCCATGTCGAAGCTGTGGACCACTTTGGGGCTGTCTTTACTGATGGACGTGTTCACCATGCCCTTCTTACAGCTGCGCCCGCTCAGGTAATGGCTGACCAGGAAACCTCCGACGGCAGCGACCACCGCGACCGGCACCGCGACCACCAAGTGCTCTGGAGAGAGACAGTGTGCATACAGATACAGGGAGAATTAAGAAGTTTCTTTCTTGTACACTCATAACTGTGTGGATAACATATTCTGACCACAGATGACTCAACCCCTCTCGTGAGTGACTTGCATAGGTTCATGGTATCCAACTGCCCATTTTAGTACCATTGGTATAATAATTCAAATTTATATAGCGCTTTTCGATACTCAAAGCTTGGGACAAGATAGAGTCAAATAGAACAAAACAAAAAATGTAAAGACAATGGAATGTCACGTTTGTGTCACTAAGTGTGTGTTCAACATTTGTTTTCTGTACATTTCTCCAATCTGTTTACTTGTTCTCACTAAAGAGACATCCACCATTGTGGTGGCGTGTAGAAAAATAACTTTAATCCCACGTTCACCTGTTGAGAAGTAACAAAACAAACACCCAAGGTTTTGGATGACTCATGGTCTTGCTCAGATAAAGATACAACTGCTCAGATTTAAAAGAAATCGGTACACCCTACAGCTTCGCCATGTTGCATCACCGGAGGAAAAACTGATCACTTTAGGAGGAATGTGAGATATGTGCAGTGGTCTGTCGTATTGGCTTTCAGCGAGGCAACAGAGAGACGGATCCAGCATCACATGCTGTGGCGCCGTAAGACCAGCGGAACACGGGCCATGCTGTCAGTCTGGATCGGCCAGTTTAGTGATTAGCTGCTTTGCTGGAGGCCATGATACATGAAGATATTCCTGGAAGTAGACGCTGGGATCGCCTCCAAGTGAGGCCTTCGCAGACGGGCCAGAAATATCAAAGTGACCGTCTGAGTCAACACAGGCCAACAGAGTTCACTTCGCTAGCTAAAGGGCTGGCAGTCAGCTAACGAAGGGGCGGTTCTTAACACTGCAACGATTTCAGAAATTAGATAACCATTAAAAGATATGTGCACTTCTCCAAACTGTCGTTACGGTGTGTCCCGTATGTGCACGTTAGTCTACTAACCGTCATCCGTCACTTGGTTTGGGTAATGTTAGGTCACAGACTATAAGTTTACGTTGAGCGGCAAACGAAAACACTAAATTAATGCTAGCTTTCTGTTAGCTAGAATGAATACTATACCTTTGGATAACGAGAATCCCGCTCTGGGCAATGCGGGCATCGCTGCTAAACTTGGGGTTGTCATATTTCCCCTGGACGGTGTTTTGTTTGTGCTCTGCGCTCAGCAGCAAGGTCATCCGGGGAGTCTCACTCTGTCAGCTCCACAAGCACTGTGCTGGGCCTCCTACGTCATTGTGTAGCAACCAATCAGGTCTGAGGAGGAGGAGAGAGGGGGGGGGGGGATCAAAGATAATAATGGCTTTCGCCGCACTTCCGTCTTCGCTTTACTACTGTTTGATGACCGAACTGCATTTGAGCCATTCATTTTTTCTTATATTTAACATATACGGAGTTTCACATTAACCCCTATACAGATATATTGCCCATGTGGACGGGGGTATAATGTTATTGTTACATTTAATTTGATTGACAGCAATTTGACAAGATAATCTCAAAGGCCGCTCTCTAGCGTTGTCCGGAGCCACATTTTCCAGTATGATACGACTTAACTGATTGTAATTTACTGCTGTATGTAACACCTGTTATTTTGTTGTCCCGGTAAATATTTATTGTTTATCTTATCGTGTTGCACGATGGTTTCTGAGTTTGATTTAATAAACCTGTCGACTTGTTTACCAGAAAAAAAAGCTTCTTGAGCAACGATTTCTTGGTATATGAACACGTGTCGCCACAGATTGAAATGTAATGCTTCTACTACTTTACATAAAATCACCACCAGAGGGCAACAAAACAATCTACCATCTTGAACATTTAAACAATTTTGTAACATTTTAAGAAAATAATAATCACGTGACTTAACTGCCATATCAACTAGGTGTGCTGTAATATATTAATGTGATTGTTATTGAGTGAATCCATTCTTTAAAACCACATATTTAGTTTAATCTCACTCAAATTAGAGCACAAGCATCATACATACACCATGCACTTCTAATGAATTCGGAACAATTTGAAAACTCTTTACGTTTCAGTGAAGATTTTTTTATTTACCAGACATTCCCCAACACCCACAAATAATGCAACTATCTAACAGTAATACCGTGGGGGAAAGGCAGGTATTATTTATCCTGTCATCCATGGTTGTGACCTGTGTAACATTTCCCTTTCCTACCTCTGCATGTGCTCCAAAAGGGCCCGAGAATGAGTCAACACAGGAATAATGGGTTTTTATTACACAGTTTAATCAACACACAAAGCTCAACGAGCCTCTCAGGTAATTCAATATACAGAGGTTTTGTGCAAGAAGAGTGGGTTCTCCTCGCACCCAGAGCCAAGCCAGTCCCATAGCCATTTAAGATGTTAGCCTCTAACTTAATAGCAAAAAAAAAAAAAATATAAAAAAAAAAGAGAAACCAAATAAGAAAAGGAGAAAAAAAAGCAACCTAAAAGAGTTATGGGGGGCAGGGGGAGGGGAGATAAAAAACACAGGTTAAACTAAGAAAAATAAATTGCTTAAATACCTGGTCCAGAACCTCCACTTTGTGAGTAAAGAAAAGTTGGCGGTAGTGGTGGGGGTGACATGGGGGGTTACAATTGTGCGTGCATGTGTGTCTATGTGTGTGTACAAAGAAGTCATCTTAGTTGGGGTGGAAGGGGGGGAGGGAGTTAGGAGCAAGAGGTGCGGGGATAAATCCAAGTCCTTTCATAGAATCCAACAGAACACCAAAATAGGCTATTTTCCACAGCCTGCAATGATTTCTTTTAAGTATTCATAATAGAAAATACAGAGTGCCCTTCGACTCGTGCCAAAACAAACCACTTTCTGGAATTGTCACCTCTACAGATGGGAATTATAAAAGGTGACAAGACAAGAAAGGATGCAGAGTGTAAAAATCCTACTGTCCCCCACTTCCCTAAATAATTAGGGAAAAGGAGGGAAAAAAGGGTCGCCTCCAAGTTTTACAGATGCTCAAAGGAATGCTTTTAAGGATTAACGTCTGGGGAAGGGGGGGAAAGAGGATACAGGTGAGTGGAAGAAATAAAGAGGGGGGGAGGCAGCCCAACCTGTGTGATTTCAACATGTAACGCAATACAGAAGTCAGGAGATGGGGCCAGAGGTCACAAGGGAGGGAGGAGGTGAAAAAGGAGCAGGGAGAGATGGGTGTTACCATTGCAAGCAGACAATATGTACACTGGAGGGAGGGCAGGTGAGCTGAGAGGCGGGAAGGGAGGGGAGACAGTCAAATAGAGGGAGGATAAAGAGAGAGAGAGAGAGAGAGAGAGAGAGAGAGAGAGGGAGGGGGTGGGGCAGAGGGAGTTTTACAGGTACTCTGGTGAAGGGGAGGCGTGGCTCAAAGAAAGCACTCCAACGGAAACCAACAAGATCTTGTTTTAAACTTTTCATTTGTTTGAATGGTTTTGTTTGTTTTCTCTTTACGTCTGAAGCTCCCCTAATCTTATGTCGTAGAGGTGGTTGGCCATGATTCTAACCCAACACTACATTGCATACTTTTGTGTCCATTCCCGAGCTATTCTGTTGTACCTGTGAACAAGCAGAGAGACAGAGAGAGAGAAAGAAGGGATGTTAGTCATTTAGCAACATTAGGATTTTGTTACATCTATTTACAAGACAAAAACATCTGTTGGGGGGGGGGGGAACCTGCGACATTGTCAAATCCATTCATTTCTATGTGTACATCCTACGTTTTAGCCGCACCAGAGATGCCAGCTGGCTGGTACTCTACAAGGGCGCAGAGTTCTGAAACATCTTGTACTGATTTTCTTCAGCAGGTTTGTATTTCTTGCCCTCTCCCTGCTGCAGCAAACGGCCAGGAGTCAATGCTGCCGGCAGTTAGTAAGAGGGAGAGTAGTTTCAGCAGAGCTACGGCTCAATCAAAACGACGGCCAGTCTCACTGAACTGATTATTGGTGATGCTTTGTAGCAGGGGAGCGCAAACGGGACGAAGGCAGCTGAGAGGTGTCTTTAGAGCCTGATGAGCAGCATCATAATGTAGCTGAGGACACAGTCAAACATGGTTGTTATAAAAAAAATAAAAAAAAACGGAGACTTTTTCAACCCAAAAAAAAAAAATGTGAAAAAGGGACATTATTATGAGTCTGAGGACAGCACTATGACCACGCTTTTAATTTCTCTGACTGCGTGGGAAAGAGATGTGTTCATATCATCGGTGAACATGAGCATTAAAACAGTTTATTGTGGAGCATCAGCTCTGCAGGTGACTCGGACTGTACTGGATCTGGGCGTTAAACGATGCATTCTTTCAAAACCGTAGGAAAATATCAGAAGCAATGTTGAGTATTTAGAAAAAATAAATAAAATATGAACCAGTGCATGAACCACAGACATTGTCAGGATTATTTTTATCCATGTATCCCATTTTTGTATATTCCCATTTTAGACAAGCACGTTAATCCCATTTCACGCAGCCACGACTTTTTAGCAAGTTTTTCCGGCTATATAAATAACACACTGACGTGCAAATTGAGCTGCAGCAACTGTGCGGCTGCGTTACTCCCAAAAGCCAGATGGATTAATGACGTCACAAGCAAAGTCATTTCCTGGGAAGAAATGTTTCCTTAAAAAAAAAAAAAGTGTTTGAAATGGTAAAGCTCTGCAGACATTAATCTTGCATGCATACGTTTTTTTTAAACTCCCGCTACACATTTTTATCTCTTTCCTGAACGGCCGCCACCTGCGACTCTTCTGCTCACACGGTACCGGCCACTCCCTGGTGCCCACACCCCCAGTCGCTTCTGCCCATTGACGGCAGCATCCTCAATGCTGCGGATGGACGGCCCAAACGGCCTATGAATGCAAAGTAAGAAGAAAACAAGACAAATATGGCGCCCCAGATGGCCGGAAGACCTGAAGCTCCGCTTCATCATGTTGACTGCGGCCATGTGGGAAACCGGACCGTGGTTTTGCTGCAAGATGGCCGACCAAAGTTTCTGACATGGCAGAAATAAATCCTCTCAGCGTCTGCCCGTCTTAAGAGACTTATTACTTTTGAACAGCGAGCGTCTGTTCATCTTTAGTTCCCATCATTTTACCTGGAAAGACACGTTCTTAAAACCTGCTATCTTCTGTTTGTTGGCAGGAAGACAACACAGAAACGGGAAATCTTCAAAATATGTCTTTCAAACTTTTGTTACATCCCTTGCAATTGCGGCACACTCTATATACCCCAAACAATGGTTGGAAAATCAATAATCATTAGCGAGATGGAGCTTCTGTCCTCCAGCAGCCGGTTTGCGACGCTGACTTTGATCAGAACAGGCCGTAGCGCGTCTCCACCCGAGCCGGCGGAGAATTGACTTATTGCACATCAACAAATCCAAATACATGAGAATGGTAGCACAAACAGAGAACTTACTTTTCCCTGTCCGTCTTGTAGATGCGGGCGATCTCAGGTACTAAGGGGTCGTCCGGGTTTGGGTCACACAGCAGAGAGCAGATGGACAGGAGGACTGGAACGGACCAGTTAACCAAATCAGTACGCACAAATGAAAAAAAAACTGGAATTTTAAGAATTTATGCCAATTTCCTTCAGATGACCCTTCAGATGCAGGTCAGGTATGTGTCACAGCTATTGTTGACAATACATGCCACTCAGATTTAAAACCTCTGTGCATGACACCATTTAAAGCAGGTCCAGTAGTGAGCACTGCATGGAAAGGTCTAAAGCTGACATTTACGGAGAGAGCACTCCACTTTGATACAAGGGCCTCTGCGGGGGAAATGCTGTAAACGATTATTTGTGGGAAGCAGTTTCATATAAAAAGGAAACCAACGTGTTTCCCCTGTTCCCTTATCCTTAACACGCCGTTTATAAAAGACAATGCCGTCGGTCATTTATCTGGAACAGCGGAAGCAAAGGCCAGTTCAAACAAAAATAAATAAAAGCGTCTACCTTTGGAGATGGTGAGAGCCGGAGACCACTGTGATCGCAGAATGTCAAGACAAATGCTGCCGTTGCTGTTGATATTTGGGTGGTAGATTCTTGTGGTAAATGCAACCTGGAAACAAGCGGAGAGAGAAGAAGCGTAAGGGGGAGGGGGAGAACGGGGCCAGGTGAGAGCAACAACAGGAAACTCCATGACGTAAAGCCGCGGCGTGTTTTAGCAGGCAAGAGGCACTCGAGGTGCCTCGCTGTTGCTTTCTTTACGTATGCCTTGCTCACCTTTGGCGGTTTGAAGGGGTAGTCTGTGGGGAAGTGTATGGTCAAGAAGAAAACCCCGCTCTGATAAGGACTGTCATTCTAATGCAGGGAGAGAGAAGCCCATTCATCTCATTACTGACTGAAGTGCAGGAAGGGAAAGGTTAGTTTGAAAATCACAGTAACCCAAAGTCAAGAGTTCCGGTTCTGGGAGTTAAAAAAAAACACACAAGCACATTCTTTCACCGTCTGTGTGAACGTTAATTTGCAGTCAAACCAGTATCACTAGAGCTATGACTAAATCAGTGGTATGCAAGAAGTGAATACTTACAGGTCCCATTATTGTGGCTTGCCAGTGAAACACTGAAACAAAAAACAGACTTTGTTTAGGCAACACCGAGAACACAACGCATGAAATATGAAATAATGCCTCATCAAGTGAGCGTGTGTATATCGGACAGTTGAGTAACAGGCTCTTACATAAAGAGTTATTTTTAAACTGTAAAGGGTACGGGGTCATATAATGGCAGGGGACTCACATTTACATTCAGAAACTGCTCCTTATATGTTTAACACACAAATTGCTACTTCAGAGGAAATTGCTATCCTGACGAAGTATAATTTAAAAAAAAGGCGTAGACGTCACTAACAGGGACAACAAATGCAAACCATCCGAATCGGATTTGGCAGCATTTAAACCTGTCAAACTGAAGCCTCCTGTTGAGGGTCTGAGGGCAGATGTCACGTTGACAACAAAGCCACAGTAAATGTCACAAGAAGCACTTTCTTGTACTTTACAGCGCAGCGGTTTATTTGATGTTGGATGGCAGGAAGTGACATGTTCACAGCGACGCTGCTGTTGAAAACATGTCAGCTGATGTCACTGGAACGAGCTCCCGCTAACAACACGGGCAACTGTTAGAACTGTTGTTAACACTTAGAATAACAAGTCATAATAATGTAGCATCATATGGTTTGTAAAGCGTTCTTTCTGTGGCTGGTTAGATCAACCAATCAACTCCAACCAAGCAAATACAAAGATCATTTGTATATGAAACCTATTAATGTGTGGAAATTGTTGTCAGAGACACAGACAGTAAACAGGCCCATATGGCAGGGTTTTTTTTGAGGGGAATCTTTCGCCACGGTGTTGGTGAACACAGAATAGGATGACCCAAACCTCAAAAGGTATTCATTCCAGCAGTGTCACTACAGACTAAGAAGCGATCGCATCATGTCGAACAATACAAGACATCATAAAAATAAAACATATCTAAAATAAATATAACAAATAAGCAATTGAGTCAATGTTAATGAGAACTGGACTGCAGGTTATGATGACAAGGCATAGTTTGGATTCTGATTTGTAATCAGTGTGCCGACGCTGTGAAGTCATCGCTTTTACCTTCGCCACGACTACGTTAAGAGCAGATTTCTTTCTTCGGACAGCAGAGATGTGGGCAAAGTCACTCCCAAGGGCTCATGTCTTGATTACTAACAGTAAAATATAAAAATCCAACCAGCTGCTTTATTATATTCATTTTTTATTAAAATCAAATAATTTAGGTTAAACAAGTGGCGGTTTGCTATGCGTGTACATTGTACGACCCCCAGCCTCCACTTTGTGATGATAGGGAAGCATGCCAGTGTGTGTGCATCAGGCCCGCCACGTGCTCTGTATGAGTGCTCTGTATGAGTGTGTGTGCAAGCGCACTCGGCTGAGAAGTTGTGTGCTGCCGAGCAGAGAGTCGCCGTCAATTATTTTTGCACCGGCTGCAAAACACATAACAAATTGCATTGAATGCACAAACGGAGGAATTCCTGATCAGAAGGGCTACTTTGGAAAACACAGGTGGCAACTTGATAAACACTCATGTTTATTGGCTCAATTAAAAGAGTTTTTTTTATTTGTTTTACACACAGCAGAGCCACCTCAATGATGCATTGCAAACAAACTATAACTTCAAAATAACTAGCCCATGAGAATAATGTAGGCTATTCCTCAGACTCACATTATCAATGTCTTTATGTTTTTTGGGTAATTTTGCAAACTAATGTCATGTGTACAAAATTCAGTTTAATTTTGTTATTTAGTTAACATGAATCAATCCAGGATAATTCCATTTGAGATTTTTTATCTAATTTACGAGGGGTTCTCTAAAAGATTACCTGCAGAAATATATATGATTATGTTTGGTAAAGCTTTATTTGATAAATTATACTATTTAAAAAAAATACATGGGCTAGATAAGGCATGGGATAGAAGACATGTCCCCCCTTTAAATAACGTTGCTTAATTTTGTTGAACAAAAGATTAATGTTTCTTATAAAACGATAAAGCATTATTGTGGCATGTCTTGATAAACCCGACAATGAAGATGTCAATAGTCTAATTATTCTTAATTACAAAAGTTCTGATCAGTCAGGAATCAACTGGGTTTTAAATATTAATAGCTATTTTCAGAAGCAATGAGCTCAAACGCACAAGAAGCTTACTTGTCCGTGACAATATTCCACGTTTCATGCTTCATGTTAACCATCGACTCAGCAAACTCATTCAAATATGCATATTTAAGATCAATATATATGATGGCATGGTGGCATTAGAATGTGCCAGAGGCCTCCGGATTTGGGCTTTGACTGTCAAAAATGTTCTCCCAACAAAATCAGAAGATTCACAAAGGTAGTTGTATTCATTGCTGTATTATATGACAGCTGTTGACAGGAGCAGTTGAGACTAGTTAGATAAAGTTGATTACCATCATTGTCTATTTTTTACTGAATTATATTTTTTATTTTATTATTATTTTTAAGATTTCAAAGGAAATATATACAGTGTCTATGACATGTATTAAATTATATGTACTGAAATAACAGTAAAAACATTGAGTTAATGAATGCCTAAGTGTTATTTTGGGGTCAATCTTTTTGGGATAAAAAAAAAAGTATATATATTGTATATTGATAATTAAGTAAAATCCCAGTCTCCATTTACTCCTAAACTACAAAACAATTACATCATTGCTCGAGAAGAATTCCCCTTATACTTGTCCTTAAAGCAAAAGTGAAACAGGCATGTAGCAATAGAGTTGGGAATATCACGCTTTTATATGAACCGATACTTTTACAAAAGGCAATCCAGGTATTTCCTGCATGCTCAAAAAAACAGATACTTCCTTAACATTAGTCAAATTCTCAGAACTCCTCACATAAAAAGCCAGCAGATTCATTGATGTTTTTCTTTCCTTCGCAAGTTACAAGATTGTGGCTTGAAAACAGTTCAAGTATTCCAGTTGCAGTCCGTAGCAAACTAAATATTGCTTACATTTTTTCCAGATACGAACTGAACACATTAATCATAAAAGATCTGGAGACAATTCATAGTTATTATAATCCACATATTCTGTAATAAATTAGAATAGGCTATAAGGCATTCCTTTTGGTGCAATATGTGAGTAGTAGTAGTGAGTGTTGTTGGTTGAGCATCACTGACACACAGCTACCAGGTTAATGTTGGTTTAGAACTTACTGTCATCTCCTACTGGTCCTGCAGAACACTGGGCTGGTGGGTCCCGTGCCAAGTCGTTCAACTCCTGAAACAAACAAATGGCAAGTCACTTAATTGTGTGCTTGCACAGCATTTCACACACAATGACCAACCTACATGACAGAACTGGGAATGGGAACACAAATATGACACACACAGAAGTCCCAGACAAAAGGATGGTCAATATTCTGATGTTTTAACTACCACCCAAGTGTGGGCCTTCTATGTAGTTGACTAAATCCCTGTTTGTAAACGGATCTGAAGGCCACAGCCACTGAAATTGCAACACAGTGTCCCTGCCATAGTAACAACTCCCAAAATAAGTCCTACTGACACAACACTACAGTAGCACCATGTGGTTTGATTGCTGGGCGCTATTATATAACCATATTTCTCCAGGTAGAGCAGGTAGAGCGTGTGGCAGCCAAACTGAGACATGTCCACAGACAAGAGCGTAAACAAGAGCATCTGCTAGTCGTGTGCATCCCCACGTAATGTCACCAGGGTGTAAAGTGGTAGTTTAGCTAGCTGGTTGGTTAGCCACATTGGGACATGGCCTCACGTTACTGGGTGGGGGGGTGGGGTTCACAACAACTCGACACAACACAGCGTTCAGCGAGTTCAATCCAACACAAATAAAAGTCCTACATTTTTAAAGAAATCGGTCATTTCTGAATGTTTCAGACGCTGTAAATTTACTTTTCCCCAGAGTTCCAGGAAATGACTGATGCAGATGTGTTCAGGACATCTGACTTCCCCTACACTGGAAATCAAACGATTTTACTGTACCAATTAGGAGATTTTTCAAAGTAAAGGTCCTACATTGGCCGATTTTACTTTGGAGAATCTCTTAATTTGTACAGTAAAATTGTTTGATTCTAAGTATAGGTGAAGCCAGAAACGTCCTGAACACATCTGCATCAGCCATTTCCTGGAACTCTTGGGAAACATATTTGCAGCACCTCGAATAATCCGAAATAAGCGTTTTGAACATACTAAAGTGGAACTTTTATTTTTTATAAACTTACTTAGTACAGTAAAATATAAATATGTTAGTAGTAACAGTAGTGCCAACGTCTTATTTTGAAAAACGGATGTTGTTTCACGTAGATCTTTCCGCTAACTTCGCAAAACCGGATGATGTGTCACGTGGATCTTTCAGCTAACTTCATTAAAACCCTCGCTCGCTCCCGATCTGGGTCGTTTGAATGTGTTTACCGTAAATATCAGTATATAGGTGCACTACAATTTCAGTGTCTGCTGATTTGACTACGGAGATCCGAGTGTCTGCAAAGTTGACCGCAGTCTGATCTGTTGGATGTTACGGTTCTACTTACATCGAAGCATTAAACCACCAAAATGCAAGTTAACTGCAATAAAGTGAGATAAATGGCAAAACGGTTGGTAAAATAAGCGCGAGTGTCCTGTCCCTAGCCTCGCCGCTAGCTGCTAGCCGGACAATTTATCTGTCAAATCCAGGAGCGGGTTCAGCTTAAACGGCTGTAATGGTTTACATGAGCCACCTTGACCGCAGTACGGGGGGACCAAGGAGAAACCCGGCAGCATTAACGCGTACGAATGTAAACTACCGTCCCGTTTACTACACAGATGCATCGTTAACGACTAGCGTCACTGTAACGTTAATCTAGCTCGGTCAGAAGCTTATCGGAGCTAGCCAACCACCGGGACATAATGGCAGCCGGAGACAGCTCGCAGCTGATTTCACGTCCACTAGAAACGGCATCGCTAAAACGGACAGCACGTCGATGGTGGACCCGTGTGACATAACCAAGAGCAGCCATCACAGGTGCTACTTGTAGCGTACGGAGGATAACGGTTCAGCTGGCCTGTTTGAAGGGGAATCAGACAGGCGGCGCGTTGCTGCTCTCACTGGCGTCACTCGCTATTTAGAGACCGTTAGCTGGTTGTTCACACCAAGTTTTACTTATGTAGTCAATATTGTAGTGTTATTCTCAATATATTAAACCCAACAGACGAGCATGAGATGGGCAAGCTCGCAATTAAATCCCCGGCGAAACTGCGAAATCCTGGGCCTCGTCGTTCACTTCCTTACCTTGTGAATTCTTTTCAGAGCCATTGTTGTGCTAGCGCTTCTGTCAGGGGAAACGTGCGATTAAAATGGCGATTGATATCACTGTCCGTTGGTATAACTATAACTTGTTTAATCACAGAGCTCCGTTACTGTACACGCAATGTACCAATCGTTACCAGAAGGAACCACTGATAAAATTTCGAGACGAAACTGAAAGATAGAAGGGGTAGAACCGCGGTCCTTCCTCCTACTGCAGCGGCTACCAAATCACTGCGGCCTGCGCTCTGCCAGCAGCAACAACGACAACACTTCCGAAACCAGCCCTTCACAATAAAAGCCTCCTAGCTGACTAAAATATGTAGTGTACAGAAAACGTTACTAATTCAATACAAAGTGATCATGATGGCTGTACTTCATTCTCATACAAGTATTTAATCTGCATCATTTAAAAATAAACAAAATGGCAGGCCCAGTGTAAAAGTCTTCTTTGTCGCTGTCAGCTGATTATGTGTTGTCTCCTATAAGAAAAGTCCTTATTATTGGGCTACAAGTATCCATTATTGTCTTTATTGATTAATTTGACTTGTATTGTCTCGATTAATTTCTTTATAAATTGTCAGAACTGGTGAAGAATACACAATATTTTGCATTGTTTTGTGAACCCGAAGTGATGTCTTCTTGCTGAGTATGCTCAACCAAGAGTCCAAAACCCAGACATACTCAATTTTTAAATATATAAAACAAAGGAAAGGTTTTGACAACAGAAAAAAATAAAATGATATTAAGAGTTGCTGAACAATTTGAAGTTGACCAATTATTTCACCTCTACATATTACAATATTTGTATTCATTTTTTTAAATACCAATATATTGTGTGTTATTCATTTAATTAATTAATGTGTATGACGAAAATACGAAATGATTGTATTGCAACTTAAAACAATAAAAAAAAGAAAAGTCACCCTTTTATGCTGTAAACCAGCCGGAGAAGCCGGAAGTCGCAGTTGGAACTTGTTTCTCACTGCGCTACTGCTCGAAAGCCTTCCGCCGACATGAGCACGTAAAGGGATCACAGTTGCAGTGCAGGCTGGAGACGTAGTGCAGCAACTGGCACCATTGTGGCTCCGTTCATGTGACGGCTAGGCTACGTTCACATGGCCCGGATCGACTCAAAATGTCTACCCAGCACGCATTTTGCATGAGGTAAACTCCGGCGAACGTCTGCTAAGACAGTTTCCCTCCACAGTAATAGCCTCTACATATCTACAGACTGTGGCATGTATATTATTACACATGTTACCGCTATTTGGCCGTACTAATACACGTTTAGGTATAGTGTCAGATTAATTACACCCGGAGTTTGCTCAGCGCGGAGTAATACGGTCAGCAAAACGTGTGATCGCGAGATTTTAGGCACAAGGCACATTTCAGGCTTCTTTTTTTTTTTTTGAGGATTCAAACTGGAGCAACTGTTACTATAGATCAAACGTTTTATTTAGAGAGCACACCTGCACGTTTTGAATATGTTGAAAAAACATTTTCTTAACTCTTCTCGTAGCCTAATTCACCGGGTGTTATGACCGTGTAGCATAAGAGGCTCTGCTTTTCCAATTTACATAGCAGGGGCCAGCAAAGAGCAGGGGCCAGCGAAGTGTTTCAGGTAACCTTAAAGGTGTAAGGAAACTGCTGTATCTACCCCCAACCTCAACCTCTAGTAATCTCTGCACATCTTCCCAAAATACACAAGGGCTTCTTCTTCCCAAACTCGTAAACGTCACACATTTTCCACAGGTGAAATACATAGAAACACAGATTTATAGAGATTTAAATGTGACTCATGATAATTATTTTTCATTACACTGTTGGTGTATGCTTGTCAAATAGACTCAAGATATAAGTTAATAAACACTGCTAACGTCATATTAACCATTTCATTGTGAATTTATTATAGAACACATTTACATTTGAAATACAACATTACATTTAGCTGATGCTTTTATCTAAAGTGACTTACATATACAGTAGACACAGGAACGGTGAGCATAGGATTAAGTGTCTTGCTCAAGGACACAACGACGTGGACTAGCGGAGCCGGGGATCAAACCACCGATCCTCTGATTAAAAGTCAGACCTGCTAACCACTCATCCACAGTCTCCCAACAAATGATTGAGTCACTTATAGTAAAAAGACAAGTATACCATCCCTCATGAATAGACGTATTTATTTAGATAATCACCATCTATAATGTTAAATCAGTTCTATGGAGCACTGTTGGCTGCAGAAACTACACAAAGGGATCAATTTACTAATTTCAGAGCATATTCTGAAAATTAGTATTTTCCCTATTATTATTATTATATTCTGCAGTCTTTTTAGGCTTGCAGTTAGCCAATTGTGACTGCCTATTATAATACAATAAGCATACAGTACATGTAAATGTTTTCGTCCTATTCATAATTGTTCTGCTCATATGAAATGGGTGGACAGCCGTTCGATAAAGCAAAACAAGCTAAAGCTGTCTGAAAAGGCAGAAGGTTGCAGCATGCCAATTAAATAAATATCAGATATTACATTTTAGACACATTTTCAGCGTCACATCTTATGTGCTAGACGTCATTTACATAGCATTACCACACTATGTAATGGTAGCAGTAGTATGAGTATCAATAGTGGACATCCAATATATATGTATAGAGAGAGAGAGATAGAGAGGGAGGTCCCACTAGAGGATGTCAGGCCCTCATGTCACCCTCATGGAGTCTGTTTCTGACAGTTTGGTCAGAAACATGCATACGAGTATCCCGCTGGATATGTTGCGGTGCTCTTCCTGTTCACCCTCGCACAAAGGAGCAGGTACCGGCCCTGCTGCTGGGCCCTGTCCAGCTCTCCTTGTGTGGTGGCCCGTCTCCTGGTATATCCTCCACACTGTTGAGACTATGCTGGGAGACACCGTTTAAAATGTTTTAAAAACTGTACCGGGCAGCCCAAGTTCACTACCGATGGCTCTGTTCCATGTACAGGTGGATCAGTAAGTCACACCAGGGACGGACACAACAACCCAAAATGAAGGTTCACAGTTGGCGTCCACACTTCTTTTTGACACTCCTTGTAAAGAATACAAAATCTTACAGCTGCAGAAGTAACCTATAATATAGTTATTTTTAAATATATATTTATATGTATGATTTATATGTTTATATTATTAAAAAGGTGATTGAGCAACCTTGGGGTTGGTTGCGGCGTTATGGTATACCATTGTATACGCACCAGTACACATGATACACTACAGCACCCCTTAGTTGTCAATCTCTTGGGCAGAAACTGAAGGACTCGGAGGAAACACCCTTCTAACGCGAGGACTTAGTGCTAGGTCCACACACTGCGAGGGTCCGAACCCGGGACTCACGTGTGTCAGGTAAACGGTACCAGTCTAAACCACTACACCATCGTGTTAGCCATTTATGTAATGGCATGATGTCATATTTATCTTTTTCTTTTTCTATTGTTATTGATCCCTGTTGTTACTAGTTGTTTGAGTAAGTTATACGGATGAAGAACACGGAATAAACTAAATTGTAGGATAATTGTAAAAAAAAAAACTTAAATATGCCAATAAGCACGTCGAAGCCCAGGGTGACGTGATGCGTCAGTATTGTGTCACGTGACCAAGCCACCTTTCTGACGCGTAGACTAGCAGGAACAGCCCGGCTTTAATTCAAATTTAGAGACCTTGTTCTTGGTTTCTGTTCAAAACTTACTGAGCGTGATGAGTCCCATGACCTCAGTACTTCTAAAATCCTGCTTACGGGCGTTATTGTGATTACGTTTGAAGTGAAATTATGTAGACAAGGGTTTATCTTGCGCCTAAACGTTACAATAATAATAATAAAACAACAACACAATGCTCCGTAGTTTGCCCAAGTTTGCACTTTAATTCTTGTCACACATCACTAGAACATTTCCTCCCCTCTTCCTTTTCCGTTTTCCCCTTCGCAATATAGACATGTGAAATGCCAAGAATAAGGCAAACCTTTTGAAAAATAATATAAATAATCTAGGTATTAAAATACATTTTACACAAGGAACAAATAGGGTATTTTTAATGATACATGGGGGTAAAGACTGAATGTGTCCTACAGTTATAATTAAAACACATACCTGTGACATCCACCGGTCATCTCCTTGTACACCCTCTTCTGGCTGAGCCATAGCATCACCACTCAGAGACACCAACTCTTATTCATGCATCAATAAAACAGCGACATAGACACCGGTTGATCCACTATGACCGTGTAAAGCTGAGCCTAACACACTCACTCAGAGGTGCAGCCTGTATGATGTATAACAACATGGCTGGTTGTTTGGGGCCACCTTCTGGCCAGGCTTCACATTTCTATCCCCAACGCTTCTCCAACCAACAGTTGTGTTTTCTGGTGTGCTGAGGGTTACAACCTCACAGCAGGCTAAGTGGACACTGTTAACAATGTGTGTGTGCCTTTATTTGAATGAAACGATCCATTTGTATTACTATTAATATATAGTTTGACAACATATATTTTGTATCTACCTGCATTATATCACTCAGATGTCAAATAGACGGAGAAGACATTTGATCAGCTCCTACATACCCTTTATTTCACTTATTTAACTTCAATCTTGTAAAAACAAAAACACTATCCTAACACACCACGTGATCTTCTGTCAAATAGCCTACTGTAGCTACAGTTCCACGGGCACACGTACGCACAAACACACTCCACAGAGTTGTTGCTCAAGGGGGTGGGGGGAAGCCCTGTAATCAATACTTCCACAGGATGGCGGTATGAGTCTTAGTGGGCCTTCTTTAAACGGGTGTGCGTTTCCGCGTGTGCGTGAATCTGCGTGGGAGTCCCTTCTTTCGCCATTCCGGGGTGTGTCCTGGAGAGGTAGAGACTCTCCTCTCTCTTTGACCTCTAACCCTCCAGAGTCCGCCCCCACCCATTCCATTCTACCACCAGCTATACACGTCCCCGCCCCAGGCACACGCACACACACACACACACACACACACACACACACACACACACACACACACACACACACACACACACACACACACACACACACACACATACAGCCCCCACCTCAAATAACAAAATTCGGGGACCCAAGCATGCCACAGCGGCAGCGAGGTGTCCGCCTATCATCCCCAGAGTCCCCGCAGGTGCAGCAGGACTCTCCCGGTCGAGAGCGCGCGGAGCCTCCACCGAGTGATGCCACTGCTGCAGCGCGGCAAGCAGCAGCCAGCCAGCCGGAGGACCCGACACCATAGTTCCGGCCCTTGACAGAAGAGTGTGAGAGAGAGACAGAGACCCCCTCCCCAACCCCTCCCAAGCCCCCCCATCGTCTCCGGTCCCGTCCAAGGACGCCAGGATGTCCGACTGCACCGCAAGTCCCGCCGACCGGGTGATCAAATGTACGCATGCAGGACCCTGCACGGCCAGTGAGAGCTCCATCTGTGCCAAGGATCCTTACTCATCTTTTGGTTCTGGTTTTACGTTTGCATCTCTGACGTTGCACCGGTGTCTCTTACTCGCACGTTCTTGTTTTGAGTCCATCTCTTTTTTTATTATTAATATTATTATTATAGCACCATAATAAAATAAGCCAATTTGGCTGTTGAGTCACCATGCATGTGCCTCTGAAGCTTATCGAGGAAGGGAGGGGGTGATGGACGGGAAGGGGGTGGGGGTATCCAGTGCAATACGACATGATCAGGGTCTTCCCTAGTTATTCCATTAGAATTCACACCCTCACCGAGGCATTACCCCATGCGGGGAGGGGGGATGTCTCTTCCTCTATGTATAGACAAAGCCATTATGTGAGACACCCTCCGTGCTGCTGCAAGAGCTCCGTTTACGCGCTCCACTCCTAGCGGTGGTTTCGTGTTACTGAATAATACCCTACAGAGACACAGCCGATAGGCGATAGAGGGAGGAAAGAGCAGGGAGGGAGAGAGGGAGATGAGCATCTTTCTCCAATGAAACATCAAGCAGTGTGACGATGACAGCGAAAGGCAGACATAAAGGTAAATAAACGTTACGCATAACCTGCGATCTTTGGTGTTGTGGTGCTGCTGTGGATGGGGGACGGTGTCACGGGACGATGTTGCATGGAAGCGGCGATGTAAGGGGGGGAAAAGGAGGCAGGGCAAGGTGCTACGGGGGACTTGTCACTCGGGGACTCAAGGATTTGTGTTGTTTAGCTTTCTGTCTTTGTGTTAATTTACTGTATCATAGCTGCACGTCGTAGTGGCGCCCCAGTGTTGGATGTACGAACCACCTTTAGAGGGAGGGAGGGAAGAGGTTGGTTTATTTCTTTACCGAATTTGAGTCAGGTAATCGATTTGTTGAAATGGCAGGTAGGCTGACAACTTTGCCAGGCCGAGTGCGCACCTCCGGACCCAGTGAGTTCGGTTTTCAGTGTAGGCCTGTTACATGGGAACAGCCTGATGTTCGCTGATGTGCCATTTAAAAAATAAAATAAAAAAAAAACACGAGTGCACATGACGGATTTGCCAGTGATTTGGAGTCGACGTTTTCTCATTAGGGCCTGAATGTCAGCGGGTAATTGTGCTTCACCTCCGCGCATCGCTCCTCCACGGCCGTCTCCGTAAAGGTCTCCCCGGCTTCCCCCCTCTCGTCTCCCCGAGTGTCAAACGAGAGACACAATTTTGTTTTGGTGGATGCTGCGCAGCGCATCAGAGCCCTTTTGCCCAACGATGATTTTGCATACCACACTATTGGTGTTATTGCATCAGTGAATTATGGAATATTTAATGTGTTTATGAAAGTGTCTGTTTCTCCGTTTACGCGTGGGCAGCTATATATACAGTATATATGTATAGGGGAGGCGAGGAGAGGAGGGGCTCCGCTCGGGTTGTGATCCGCGGAGCTTGCACAGATTGTCGTGTTCATCGGGTCACAACGATGCTGGCATGGCTTCCACGCACGCAGACTGTCACATGCGACAATGCCTGGCTGGCTGGCTCCCCTTAATAAACTCGTAAGGTCTCTCTACCGGAAGAAGCGGAGCTGACAGTTGGATGCGTCGCTCGGGCATGCCCCGGTATTCCGTGCGTGCGTCGCGCTGGAGATGGGGGTGGGCTCTTGCATCTCTTGCACGTAGGACTTCAGGACTGCATGTGCAAATGCCTTCAGAGTTCCTGTGCTGTGTGTGTGGAACAAGGCTACATGGATGCTGTTGTACAGGGGCGGTGCTGGCAAATCTGGATTCCTTTAATAAAAACAGAGTGCAACCCAATGAACACTGACCTAGCATTCATCAGTTATCTGCCTTTACCCCTCAAACCCTCTTCACATGTGTACTTTTACATCTTCATTTCCGTTTGCATGTGTGTTGTAATGCTGCTGGGCACCGGAGCTCAGCTGCCTCAACATTGGAGCAAACTAAACGGCCTATATCCTCATGCATCATCCATCTCACACACACACACACACACACACACACACACACACACACACACACACACACACACACACACACACGTACTTTCCATAGCAAACATTCAGCAAAAGCATGCACAGCCATTCATCAGTCAGGTGAGAATGATTTAGTGTGCATGGAGCTGGAGCGAGATGGGGCAACATCAGTCAAAGAGACGTCACTCCTGGACTGTGGCCCGGTAGTTCCCCACGTTATGGATTTTAGTGGTATTCAGCAGGGACGCCGACGGAGAATGGACGGAGAGGCAGAGAGTGTGGGGGCGAGGTGAGGGAGAGAGGGAAGGAGAGAATGTGACAAGGCCACGGAGGATGTGAAGGAGCTAGAGCGAGAAAGAGAGGAGCAGAGGGAACGGAGGAAGAGACAGGGAGAGAGAGAGAGGGAAAGACAAGGGTATCAGTGTTTCACACTGCTGTGTGGCAGGACAGCCTCCTCTGACTTAACCAATGGACTTCTCACACCCGTCTTGATTCACTTACGATGCAAACCCGTCTGTGTGTGTGTGAAAAACAAGCAGCGACGATGGCAAAATGTGAGAATGTGACTCTTGCATAAAAGTTTTGGGAAAAAACTTTAAAGTAGTCTCCGCCAAACATTGTTCATAATAAGACGGGCTTGAGTAGAACAGAGTATTTCTACGAGATTTTGTAGAATACAATAAATTCTGTTTCTGCAACCTCATGCCAGACCCATAAATGTAAACTATAGGGCAAAAAGGAACTCCATTTATCATAGAAAAGAGACATCATGCTCCTAAAGGGCAAACCTGTACCCATGAGTCATCAGCAAGGAGTCTGGATGTGCAAAATGTGTTCTTGATGTTATCTGCTAATAGGCCAGCGCTGGTATCGGTGACGCAGCAATTATGAACACATACATAAAATGCAAGCATGAGCTCGGCAGGATCTCCCTGTCCCTGAGATCCAGAGTCCTGACAGTGTCAAATGCTAATGCTTGATTCCTAAACACGAAACACAAACACAATGCATCTCTCAGATAATAAAATAAAGTAACGCGTCACAGCTTCAGAGCGTGGAAAAGGTCTATTGGCAGTGCTGTCTCTCGGAATGGTGCGACCAGTCAAGCCGTGAGAAGCTCTATCAAATAAAAGCACCAAGCATTGGGGTCACAGGGTCGTCCTTGTGAATGTCGTACCAGAGACAAAGCAATTTTGATATGTCCCTTTGGGTTTGGGTAACTGATGATGGACATCTGTTTTAATGGGTTTTTTAGATCATAGATTAAATGATTGACCAATTGAAAAAAAGTCCCACTGTGACACATTGGATACAGCAGCACATCAGTATCAGTTGCAACATAGATATGAATTGTGCTTCATAAGAAAAAACTATTTCAGTCCATTGCAATCCAATTGCCCCCACAAATGGTGGATAATTTGATGTGTCAAACACAGGTGTGACTGATAACGTTGATCATGGCTGTGTGGCATTTAGCCGCCGCAGTGTGGAGGAGCCCGGGTGATGTGCAGGCTGGCTCACTGACATGGCCTACTGCTTCCCGTAAAACGAAAAGGCCATTCATGTTATTAGTCAGCTGCACCGTTCCTGCTTTGACAATTCAAACTGTACAGTGTTGAAGAAGCAATCAAAAAGATGACAATAGAGTTGATTCAACACCTCTCTGACTGAATATTATGTGCAAAAATGTAATGCATCTGATTTCACGGGTGCAGCTCATAAAACTGCAAACTCAGTGCATGATGACTGTAATGATACTTAAATTACCCCTGAGTCTTGAGTTTATAACAGCGCCATGTAAACAAAGCATAACTGTAAGGAAATTAACACTTTAGGTATCCTAAATTGAGATGGTGTTCATTACATCTTTTTCTGTTGAAGACGAGGTAGACCCAATCCACACAAGTGGACTGTCTCTGCTGCTTTATCTTCATCCCTGAGACGTGCAATATACGGGATTCAGAGCATTAAAATAGCAGCAAACAACTATTTCTTGACAGTTACTGTACACCTGATAACGCCATCACGACTGCCCACCCTCCTGTTCCCCCTCAGGTACACACATTTAGCTCTGTCTGCACTTTTGCCGTTGTCTGCGCTGTTAGCACCGTGAGCTGCGAGCCGCCGGCTCAGCAGTCGCCTGGAAAGGCAATGGAAACGCTCATGATCTCGCATTGAGCACCTTGAAACAGCTCAGGAGAGTTTAAATCTAACTAACCATCCAAACCCAGAGTTATCCCTTTTAGGATATTATCGGCCGTATGATTACTTAGCATCCTGTACTGTGTGCTAGCTTAATGCAGGACAGAGCTTCAAGAGATGGCTTGCTGCACAACGTCTTGTCATACGTTGTGCAGCCTGATAGCACAGTAGAGAAAGAGTTTGATCACTTTTAAATGCAGATATTTATCTTGTACAAATTGTGACCTGTTAAACATATCAATCAATATGTGAAGAGTGTTCACCGAAGCCGAGTGCAGGCATATTCAATATGCAAACATGCATGTGTGCACTCATGCATTCACAAACACACTCACACACACACTAACACACACATTACCTCTGGCAAGGCTCGGGGCACACTGGGCATATTTCCTTTTAGTGTAACATGCTGTCTCTTTCCCTCATAGTTCCCCCAGAGTCATGTGTGTGTGTGTGTGTGTGTGTGTGTGTGTGTGTGTGTGTGTGTGTGTGTGTGTGTGTGTGTGTTGGATTTTTGCTGTTATCCTTGTGAGCCAAGGGTCCCACCTTGACAGGTCTCTGTGTCCTGTGGGGAGGGTGGCAGGGCGGCAGGGCAAGGGCTATTTATAGAGAAGGTACTCCAGAGAGAGAGAGAGAGAGAGAGAAAGGGATTGTCTAATGAGGACAGGCAGTTAGATGGCGGGCCGTTGTTTCTGTGTGTACGTGTGTGTTTGTGTGCGTGTGTGTGTGTGTGTGTGTGTGTGTGTGTGTGTGTGTGTGTGTGTGTGTGTGTGTGTGTGTGTGTGTGCATGTGTGTGCGTGTGTGTGTGTACACAGATGGTCCTTCCTGTGTGTAGTTTGCATTAATTGAACAACTTCAAACACATCTTTAGTTGCCCCTCCACTACCACCTTCAAAGACCCCTGAATCTATGTTAGCGGATCTGGGTCAAAGATGGTAGATAAACACATACACACACAACATGCATGCCAGCGGTCTCATGTCTTTGCTATCTCATACGCCCCAATTTTTGCTCGCCCTCTCTCTTCTTCTCATTCGCCGCGCTTATTCTTTCATCCCTCCTTCATTAATTTATGCAGAGACAGATCTGGGGAGATGTGTGTGTGTGTGTGATCACTTTAGATGAGGTCCTGCAGAGGGCAACACATCTAACATACAAACACATACCGGCATGTCATTAGTTGTGGTCGATGCCGCTGGGTAAACACTAGACAGAGTCTGATCAGACAGCGTTGCACTGTAATGAAGTCATTCATAGCTTGAATAGAGCACATGTAGGATGTTTATACTAATTCTGTAAATACTTTGTATGTACTATTTACTTTGAACCTTTAGCATATTAATGATGATTTCTTTTTCAATGATCTGACAACCAGTTGATTGAGGAAAACACGTTTTCTTTTATCTATTTAGTCCTATTTGGCAACATTTGGAGGACAGACACAAATGAGGACAGATGGATCATGGGTGACTCCTTCAGTCATTTCTGCAATCTGTCTGCTCTCGCTTGCTTCACTTCCTCCGTCCTGCACCAGCCTTCTCTTTGTGAATGGTGTTCCTCTGTGAGGAAATCTGATGGAATATCCCCATAATTAACTTTAGCCATTAGGGAATATGCACACAATAACAAGATGATTCTGATCAGATTCTGCTCCAGTTAGGCTATTAGGCCAGCCCAAACAAATTTAGCAGATTTGGTTGAAAGCTGTGTCATAGATTTTCTCCCAAGCTCCCCCCCCCCCCACTGTGCTGTGATGTGGAGATTTTTGGCTGAGCTGGCACCTTTGGCGCGTAATAAATTCCACACCGGGGAGTTGAGCTTTGTAGAGTGGGCCAGAAGACAAAAACAGTACATTAGGAAGAGGCTAAAATGCTTTCACCTCTTTGCTCGTCTTACACCCCGTGGTTCAGCTCCCCGCACACGCATGCCATGCAGTCGTGTAAGTGGCTGCTTGTTGTGCAAAGGGTAGCTCTGTTTTCACTCTACTTGTCTGCACTTCAGAGAGTGGAGTTCAGCATGTTCATCATCTGAACTCAGACAAGGCACAGCTCAGGATGTACTGTCAGAGCGTAAAGTTCCCTCACAACGTTGGAACAAATCGAAAAGTGTGAGAGCAGCATTTGAGAAAAAAATACTATCCACCATCACTTTTCTTAAGAGGGGTGGCCTTTATAGTCTGAGTTTACTGTACATCAAGCCGACATGACCTTTACACTGCTGGTATTTGATTAGGAATCATTGTATCCCTTTTTATCCAGTATTTATTTAATTTCATACATTTATTTATCAGATTGATAACACAATCAACATTTCTGTATACAGCATGTGTCATTGTAAGCCAGCTGGCTAAAATTAAGGTGAGGGTCGAAGGGTACAGGTAACCCCGACAACAATGTATGAACATACTTATGTCACTGTCAATGCATTTACATGATAAATTAATACATTGTTCGCTTTGAAACACAAAAATGTTAACCCTAACCCATTTGTCCGACAGCCTGTTATCCTAAAAACAAAATCTAACTCAAAAAATGCAGCGTCCAGATCTCCGCCAGGTGTGTTTGCAAAGACCACTTGAGTGAATAGAACCTACAACTGGCTAACTCCCATGTCTAGACCTCAATGGGCTGCAAGACGTAATAAAACACACTTCATTCAAACGAGAAAACAAGCACAGATGAATGCAGGTAGTCGTCAAATAAGACATTGCATACATTCCGGCCAAAACTAAAATTAAACTCACCAAGCTGTCCGCCCGCTTAGCAGTGGCTGAGTTTCAGAGAGATGCTCCGCATTGCTAGGTCTGTTACCCTCGTCCTTGTTTTAAATTGTTGGAAAATGTGGATTTACTGTTTGTGCCAGACTATGTTATTCCCATACTACTTCTCTACTATGCTCTATCAGCAACATATTTGTTTTCATGGTGTTTTGTGTTAGCATAGTCGCTACATCAAAAGTTGCCCTCTGTTGCTCCTAACAAGTGAGACTGAATGTGAATAATTTAGCTTGTGAACCACTTCTCAAGCTAAACTACATCCGTCTCTGTTTCTGAATGTGGTGTCATGGGCTAAATGTATTGGAATCCCGCTTAAAGAAAGTGTGTAGCCAACAGGAGGACACATGTTTTAAAATAGAAAAGTCTGCTTTACCTTCAGCTTGCAGAATCTGGTCAAACACTGCTTGTGTTTCAGTGCTTGCTTTTGCATGAAGCTAGCAGGATTAGTTGTCCTATTAGTGATGACTTGGTTTGACTTTTAGTTTTCTAACATCAGTGTAACATGATATTTTATGCAACCATAAAGGCTCTTTTTAAAATCATCATGAGCTCAAAGAAAAATAATCTCTGTGTCACATTTTAATATCAGAGACCAGCAGGTTAGCATAAAGTAGTTGGTGTGAACTGATTCAGTTGTTTTCTTGTCTGTGTGTATGATGTGGCTTTCTCAACAATACCTGCAGAGACAACAGTCAATCCCAGCTGCTTGTTTTCTTGCTGCATGGCCTGGGTCATCGCTCGTGCATTCAGAAGCGGCCCAGACTGATAATACTCCGGTCTCACTCAGCGGCTACAAGTGGGCGGCTACAACAGACCACTTGAAGCTACTCAATGTTTTGAGTTTGATTCTGTACAAATCCATGACCGAAATGTGTCAGCTTGAAATGACACGTAATGATCCTTTGTTAGGAACAAAAACATGAGCGTCTTTTTAAGGTGAGGAAGCCGTGATGCTTTGTGTACGTGAGCCAAGCACGGCACGGCAAGTTCAATTTAGTCTCTGAAAGTTTACAAGACATCCTTTATGATAATAATGTTAAGAATGAAAACTCTTTAGACGTACCTTGATTTGACTGAACTGAATGTGTATTTAACTGCCCTTCAGGTTTTAAAACCTTTTTTATTTGCTTCCTGCCTTTAAAGAGCTCAAGCTCACAAAATAAAAATACCAAATGTCTCATACAAGACTTAAAATGTACTTATGTGTGAAAACCTTTACAAAACATATTCATTTTCAAAGGGTTATAGAGAGAAACCAACAGGACACTAAAGCTCAATTAACATAGCGTGAAAACAGGGAGAAAGAGGCAGAGTGTGTCTCTTTGTAATCACTGATTGTTAGCAACGCTAGCAGCAACGTCTGGCCACTTTATCAACTCTTGGATGGATTGCCCTGACAGCTGATACATACATATATGGTGCCCAGAGGATGAATCCTAACTACTTTTGTAATCCTAGATGTCCAAACATTTGCTAAACTAAGGACACTCCCATCAGCCGCACCTGTGTTTAATGCTAATTTGCAAATGCTAGCATGCTAATATGCTAAACTAAGAGGGCAAAAAATATTCCTGCTATACATGAGAACGTGAGCATCCTTACGTTATCTTTCG
Organism: Cottus gobio; assembly: GCA_023566465.1. Classification (NCBI taxonomy): domain Eukaryota; kingdom Metazoa; phylum Chordata; class Actinopteri; order Perciformes; family Cottidae; genus Cottus; species Cottus gobio. Next base: position 11,999,295 of record CM042216.1, read on the forward strand.
TAAAGTCCTAGATAATCCACACCAGAGCATTGCAGGAACACGGCCTACACAAACGTGAACCAGGCCTATTAGGTGGCCCACAAACTGGCTGACATGTGCTGCTCAGTTGTGGTACTGCTGAATGCATAGATCATAAATGTGGACGCTGTATTCAATGTAAATACATTTCTTATGCACCGATGTTGTGCTCCAGACCTACTAATTATTTTTGCCAACACAATTGCTTTGAGGAAGAAGAAGGAGCTGTAACAACGTTCATAATGTACACATCTAAACCCCAGTCAGCCTTCGGCCTTTCAATGTGTGCCTGGACCTTTTAAGTTAAATTGGTCTGAAATCCAGTAGTGATCCTTGAATTGTGCGCTCATCAAATCAGTTGTCAGGTGCAGAAGACATTCTTGGTTTGACTCTCCTCTTTCCCATTCCCTAACTGCCAAGTATAGTTTCCCCAAGTATAGCCCCTTCCCGAAGCTCTGTGTCTCTGCTGCTCCACACTCTCTCATACCTGCCCTACTTTCACACTGCTCACACAATTTACGAGTTTCACACTCCTTCCCTCTCGCTTCTCCGCTCTCCCTCCTCTCTTTCTCCCTCTCTCACACACTCACATACACACACACTCACACATACACACACACACACACACACACACACACACACACACACACACACACACACACACACACACACACACACACATACACACAGATTAGGAGCCAGAATAACCAAACATACACAGTACATGTACACACATTGAGCATGTGTGCAAGCTTCAAAAGAATGCTGTACCCTTTTTTGTCCTGCAGGCATCTTTTTGTGACTTGCACCCGCATCACTAGCTGGTAACCCAGTACAGTACTGTGTGCAGTGCATAACATTACATTGCAGTGCAATATGAGAATTAGCCACTGACTGAGCCCTGTTTCTTTTTATAAATAAATATGAAGTCATTATTTTTCTGTCTTATGTTCTCGGACAGCCTGGCACGCACAAACCTTTTTATCATAACAATCAGTCCGAAACTGGTTTTATCATGTTGATCCGCTGTTCTCAATCGATGGGAGGCAGACCCATCAGCTTGGCAGCTTGTGGTGTCCTGGGATGTCTCAGGGGGCTCTTGTGTGTTGTGTTCAGTGTTCGTTCATAAGGTGCGTAAAAGTTTCTTGGGGAGCCTTATGGGGCCGACCTGTACCCTAAGGTAAATGCACCTGTACTTGTAAAGCGCTTTTCTAGTCTTCCGACCACTCAAAGCGCTTTAACACTAGTCATCATTCACCCATTCACACCCACTCCTACACTGATGGGAGGGGCTAAGGTGCAATCTGCCCATCAGGAGTAACTTATATTCATACATACGTTTACAAAATTTGGGATTAAGTGTCTTGCCCATGGACACATCGACATGGGCTAGCGGAGCCGGGGATCGAACCTCCTCTGATTGAAGGACGACCCTGCACCACTGAGCCATTAGATACTTTAGGGTACCCTGAGATGTGTTTTGGTTAAGGTGTCCAGGGATGTTCTGCTGTGTCTGCATGCTCAAGTAGACATCCAAATGGCTAGATGGTACGTAAGTCCTAAAATAACTCATAACCAGAGTAACTATGACTGTATAGTTTGTCAAAAGTAATTTTCATTACCAGTCATATTTAAAATTACGAGTAAAATCCTCTTAATTACTCATAATGTGTTGATTTATGGTGATTGTAACTGAGGTATCCGGGTCATTTTGCGTACTGCCCAAATGTTGCTGATGTTTCCCTGGTGATACATAAAACCATGCAGGGTGGTTTCATATGGTTGTGGAGCTGCCTTTAGTGTAAAAATTAAATAAGTATCAGTATTAAAATGTAATGATGGGCATCAGTGGAAAAAGCTCACTGAAGAGGCTGGGGCCTTGAAGTGACAGGAAGAGAGGGAAGCGGCAGTAAGGGGAGTGAAAAATTTAAAGTAAAAAAAAAGAGAAGGGGCGAGAGGAGAGGGCAAAACAGAGACAACGTGACAGAGTGAAAGTGTGTGTGTGTGTGTGTGTGTGTGTGTGTGTGTGTGTGTGTGTGTGTGTGTGTGTGTGTGTGTGTGTGTGTGTGTGTGTGTGTGTGTGTGTGTGTTGATCGAGAGAGAGAGAGAGAGAGAGAGAGAGAGAGAGAGAGAGAGAGAGTGAAAGAGAGAGAGCGCCAGGCCTAGTTTTGAGTTTATGATCTAGGCCATTATCTGTGTTAGCTCTGGTGGGGCTCCAACAGGCTCTGTGGATCCTGCATAACAATACCTTTTATGAGCTGTGTACCACTATAGAGACACACACACACACACACACACACACACACACACACACACACACACACACACACACCACTGCATGTGATCATGCGTGTTAACGCCATTGTGCCATACATGATGTACGCATGCGCCCCTGTGTCTCTGCCTTTTGTTTCTTGCCACTGAGTTTAGGCCTGCTTGTTAGGACCGCTCGCGCGTGTGTGTTTGCCTGCCTGTGTGCGTTTTGTCGATTGTGTCTTCGTATGTGTGTATGTGACTCCTCACGTGCAGCTGTGCGCTCCTGCTGTATCACCCCCGTCGTCAGTCAACCCCCCTCTCCAGCAGCGCCCTGAGGGCCTTCATTATGTAAGAAAGACATTACTGCAGAACAGAGGCAGGCAGCTCCTGATAACTCTGGCAGCCCCTGCTTCAGTACAACCTGCTTAGGCCTCCATAACACACACACACGCACACCACACACAGACACACACACTCACTCACACACACACACACACACACACACACACACACACACAGTCAAAGGCTCCAGCGGAGGTGCGATCAGGATAATGGTGAGGATCAAGGGCCTCTGGTGTTTGTGGGGAAAGCTTGGTAAAAAAATACAGGAAATATCAATAAATCATGTTCTGCATTATAATAAACGTTCTTATATTTTTGTCTGTGTCATCTCCTCTCATTGAACCCCATCCATATATATCATACACTCATTCAAACTCTCCTCCGCCTTCTTAATCTTAATACCTCTCATATTTTATGCATCTTCCTTCCTGCATCATTGATCCCTTCTGTCTCCATCTCTCTACACACCTTTTTCTTCTCACTTCCACCTCCTCCCTATCTTTTTCATCACTCCCCAACTCCCTCTCCAGCGGTCCCCTTCCCCCTGGCCCACCGGCTCACCATGAAGGAGGTGTTTGATGCCGAGGGCCGGCCGCGGGTGGACCTGCTCAAAGCTCACCTCACCAAGGAGGGCCGCCTGGAGGAGGCCGTGGCCCTGCGCATCATCGATGAGGGCGCCGCCATCCTGCGCCAGGAGCGCACTATGTTGGACATTGAGGCGCCAGTCACGGGTATGTCACAGGGACGAAGAGTGGAGGAATGCAACGGGAATTAGTCTGTACTTTGACCACAGAGCATAAAAATATAAAATATAGTAGGAAAGCCAAACCTGATGTCAATTAAAGGGATAGTTTGACATTTTGATGATAGTTTGACATTTAGTTTAGCAGAACGACATAGAGAACATAGAGGAGACAACTCATTTAATTAAGTGTAATAACTTGTTGAATCTGTATAACAAAAACAAGTGTAAAAACACCACTTCACCATTTTATGGTTATTTTCTTTACTATTTACTGGTCGGGAGCGATAACATCCTGATGTCTAAACTAACCTGGGAACTTACTCCTGCCCGTATAGTCCTGTACATAACCCTGGTAAAACTGTCAGTTTTGAACACTTCCGTTTGTGTGTGGAGTAAACAAACGTGATGTGACGTGAAAGTTAATGAGCTTTAATTGGGCTGGTAGGCCGATTCTGTTAACTTTAATCAGCCAAGCTAACTGTCCCCCTGTTTTCAGTCTTTATGCTAACCTAAGCATAGCATAGGTAGTCGGAGCAGTCGCATGTTCATGACAAGCAAATGGATCACACACTTTAACAGTGAGGGTACAGATAACGATAATCAGACAGAGAGAGAGACAGAGGATTGAAGGATTCATTAATTTATCTGCCATATGTATCTGCCACGCTTTTAATATGAACTGTTGTTCGGTCGCACTTCACTGAGGGAACCAATTGGCACTTGTGCGCCTCACAATGTCAATCGCTAGCTTTGGTGATATCTGCATGTCAGGGAAGGGGTTTGAACCGTGGATAATGTTGTAGGGAGGAGGGGTGAGGGGGGACAAAACAGAAAATACGTTTCTGAGGCGATAACACAGAAGACAGACATGCAGGCAGGCAGACATAGACAACACATTGACACTGCTTGGTTAATGTACCATTGTATCTCTGCATGTGTGTGTGTGTGTGTGTGTGTGCGCGCGTTTATGCAAATGCGAGTGGTGAGATAATTCTGTGCGGGACGTTGTGCCCACGCAGTGTGGGAACATTGTGAGGCTTTCACAGGTACAGATCCCTGGGGACGAGGACAGAGAGCGAGAGACAGTTGATCATAAGCTGCTTAGTGCAAAGGTTCTCATAACGTATTGATCAGTTTCCAAGTTTCTCCACTTTTACAGATTCTGACACAGAAACACCCACCTGAGTGGATCTGTGTCTGAGTTAGCTATGATTGGAAACTACAAGAAAAATAGTGCAGGTTCTCATAAGCAAATGTAAAGTTGAGGAGATATATTACGCACAGTTTAGCACTTTGATGGAGTCTCTCTGGAGACGACGGACCAGTGAACGGACAGGCAGGTGGATGGCTGAAATGTCAACGGGCAGGCTTTTAGGGAGAATACAGAGGCAGATCTGATGAGGAAAACAGGTACAGCTCAATTTCACTCAAGCCATTTTGCATTCCCAATTCACCGCTCAAATTAAAGTGAATGTGAAGGAGTCGACACAAAAACAGACACTAACACGGCAAGCAGATGAAGGCACAGGCATCGTATAGATGGTCTGCAGAGGGGAACTCTCAACTAAAAGTGAACAGGAGAGGCCCGGCAGATGGCGTGGGAGGCGGCTGGCAAGATGTACGCAGGCAGATCACACAGACAGACAGTTCTGAAATCTTTCAAAACACACAGTCTTCGGCATGTGAAGCCTGATGAGTTAGATCCAAAACTCCTGCATGTGACTTGAAACAAAACTGTGGGGAAATGATTGTAAACACAGCAATTGACATAGTATCAGCGTCTATGAGGCTCCAGCAAGAAAACTAGAGACTAAAAGTCTGATAGATGTGAAGTTCCACCTTATGTAGTGAAGGTTGCTGTTATCTTAAAACGTTTATGATCAGAATCAGAACCATTTCAGATACAAGTTTCAGATTTCAGATACAAGGAATTTGTCTTGGCAGGTGGTGCATAAACAGACAATCAACAACAATCAACACAGTGCAAGAATTAGAAACATATTCAATTTACAATAGAATATAAAATAAAGTGCACAGACAAATAGATAACAGTCCTATAAACTGATATATAGCTCAACAGTCATTAGTAGCATTAGGGCTAAAAACTGTAATGTTTGATTATCAATTAAATTGCCTCGCTGATTCTTTGGGATATAAAATGATAATAACAATTTCCCAAAGCCCAAGCTGACATATTCAAATAGCTAATTTTGTCCAACTAACAGCCCAAAGTACAAAGATTTTCAGTGTAAAATCATATTAGACAAATAAAAGAAGCTGGAACCTCAATCAACTAATCAGCTAATCAACTGTGTTTCAGCTATAAATAACTTTCTCTGTTGGTCAACATTTTATAAGACAAAAATATATATGCGTTCCTTCACTGGTAGGATTCAAACACAGCCCGTAACATGATTCTTTCAGGAGGATATTCTTATCATTGATATTGTTCTGTTTCTTTGTTCTTCCTCATGAGGCAGGTGAGTGTGTTTCTCGCTCAGCAGACAGAACAGGCATACCTCTGCAGACGCAAACCAGGCCACATGGAGCCACTGAAGCAGTGATGGTGCCACGCGCCTTTACCGATTTATGAAAAACTGAACATGTGGCGGCCTTTGTGACCCTAACACTGTTGTGTGCTGCTCCATAGTGTGCGGAGATATCCACGGCCAGTTCTTCGACCTGATGAAGCTGTTTGAAGTGGGGGGTTCTCCTGCCAACACTCGCTACCTCTTCCTAGGGGACTACGTGGACAGGGGCTACTTCAGTATCGAGGTGAGGCTGGACACTGAAGCACTTATCAGAACATCACACTATTCTACTGGGTGTGTATCCACACGGAAATACTGTCAGCGGGCTGTATTGTGTGTCCAGTGAGCTTACAACTAAATCAATGTCCATTACGGTGTATATCACACTGAAGTCACTTATACAGTTTCTAGTGGAGAGGTTCATTTCACTACGGAGGTGTACAGTTACCACACTGTGCTGTATTTAATGAATTATAAACGTATGAAAAGGTATTGAGATTAGCGTTGACGCACAACAGTGTGTCTGAAAATGAACACAGACCAAAATGATTTAAAATTCATGGATCATCCTAGGTCAGTAATGACTAACAAGGGTATATAATATGCTGCGCACTGAAATATGTATAGAAACTGAGTGGAGAAGGTATATTCAGGGGACCGTCTGGACATTTCTGTCAAATAGACGTGAGTGCAATGAAGTATTTCTGTGATTGCTTTGCCTGCAGAAGGGCTCCACAGATCAGGAGTGTGACTGGAATCCATAATAACTCAAGCGCATGGTGGATGCCCCAGCCTGTTGAGCCGCTTGGCCTCCACGACATGAGGGCTGTATCGTTGAGTAATGTTTAGGCCACTTTCCTCACACACTTCAAGGGCACATAGGAGCTAATGAAGAGCTCGGGTGATGCCGTGTGTCGTGAGACAACAGCCTCTGAGACATCGGTAGCATCAACAAAGTGATGCAACTAAAAACACGCTGGCTGATCTAATATTATAAAAGATGTCTGACAGCCACAGCTCCTCCCAATTCACTTTTCTTTTTCTGTGAACTCAATCAGCCCGGACCGGGGTGAGGACCAATTTGCTTTTGGCTCAACAAATTTAGGCAGTTGATGGTTCATGCAGGAAGAGAATTCCAACATGATTCTGTCTCGCTGACTGAGAGGAGCTGAAATGGATACAACTGTTCCTCAGGCAGTTACTTAGTAGCAATGATGTGTTGTTTTTCTACTGTTTTTTAAACGAATAGTTTTACATGTTAGGATATACACTTAATTGCTTTCTTAAAAAAAAATGTTAGAAGGTGGAAACAGCTAGCGGCTAGCTGTTTCCACCTTCTAACATTTTTTGGGGTGGGCAAACTTTTTGGCTCAGGGGCCACATTGACTTTTAAAATTTGACAGACGGGCCGGGCCAGTATCAGATGGATAGAGAGTGTTTGTGTGAACCAATATAAATTATAAGTAAAAGCCAATAACTAAAAAGTAAAGAGAACTTACATTACTTACTAACGAATATAACTTAAATGACTCAGCTTTTTTGTTTAACTTGCTGGCTAAGTCTTCGTCAATTAGTTCTACACGCCGAGTCACTGTCCTGCGTGATAAACTACATTTTTCGAATTTGTTTTTGCTCTCTGGACACAAGAGACCTGCTGTCTCTACCATGCATTCTTTCAAAAACTCCCCTTCAGAGAAAGGCTTGCTGGCTTTTGCTAATTTAAATGCTAGCAAATAACTTGCCTTGGTGCTTGATACTTGACTAGCAGTTTGTCTAAAAAAAGCCCCCCTGTTGCAGAGGGGCTCAATGCAGGAAGCTGGCAGGAAGCTGGCAGGCAGAACCCTATATGTCACATGAGTCCCGTGGGTCTGATGTGCGTTCGTTATGCCGTATAAAACGGACCATGTCTCCGTGGCGCGCTGGCCTGTGGGGGAGGGGTGGAGGTGAGCAGACAGCAGCAGCTGGACTCGCAGCCTGATGCGCTGCAGAAAGCACGGCACGTAAAGACCGCTGTAACGCTTCTCCGTTCCCGACTTGAGTTAAGAAACATCGATGCTGGTCTTTTGCCGTCATCGTGCTTCGGGAAACTCAAGTCGGGGACGGAGAAGCGTTACAGCGGTCTTTACTATAATGTATAATTCATAATACTCGGCGGGCCGGATCAAAACGCCAAACGGGCCGGATCCGGCCCGCGGGCCGTAGTTTGCCCACCCTTGAGCTAGCCTGTCCAGACCAGCGCTGTTATGAATGCACCTTACCTCCTACAATGTTGAGCCAGGCAATATAAAAAATATATATATATTTCAAGAATATTAGGTGAAAGTTGAGAGCCATAATTGTAGCAACATTCCCCCTTTATTTGTTACCTAAATGATATGTTTTCAGTACATGAGTCTGCTATCCTCAACAACTACATTTTTCAAGAGAGAAAAGTGGAAGCTGTCTGAAGCGTATGAGTCTTAAGTGTACTGTGGCTAAAAAACAGTTTTGAACAAATAGTTTTCATGGCAAATCAACAATATTTTCATCAAGCAATTGTCTAGTTTTCTTTACATGTTGATTTCATCACAAGGATGTGCTCAGGTAATAAATAAAACATAACGACATTATGGAACCAGATGTACCAGTTGGTGCCTTCCTTGTTTGCAAGTAAATGAGATTGCACAAAAATATTTAACCAATTTGATTGATGGAAGTTGTAAATATACAACCCTAATCGGATTTAGAATATAATTGAATGACATCTGACTGGACACTGGGTATTGACCAATACAAAATGAGCCGCTGGTCGTGCTTTGGCGTTCCTCGCGGACCAGAACTAGCAGGCAGGACATGTGAGAACTAAGTGACAAAGAGCAGATGCATGCAGACAACCGGCCATAAGCGTAAACACGCCGTCACAGGCCTGACAAGTTACAAGGTAGGCGGCTAAATATGCGATAAGCTTCATTTGTAATAAGACAACCCATATTGCATTTTAAATGCATGATGATGATGTTGTTGTTGGGTACAGATGCTTCTCTCTAACCAGGTGCTATGCTTCTGTCTTCCCTGGTGAACCTTTAGTGTGTGTTATACCTGTGGTCACTGAAAATCCTCTACCCAAAGACGCTCTTTCTTCTACGGGGAAACCATGAATGTAGACATCTGACAGAATATTTCACCTTCAAACAAGAATGTGAGTAACTCTTGCGTTTCCTGCTAATATAATGGGCTCCTTCTCTCCTCTCTTTCTCTCTCCTTTGTGTCTGCACCTCTTTTACCTCATGCACTGCTGTTGTTCTTCCCTCTGCATCTTCATCCCATCTTACTCCTTCAAATGATGCCAGTCTTTTCTGTTTCAGTTATTATAAAGCCAAGTAAGCTGCAGCTCATAATTATTTTTGATCGATTCATCCGCAGATAATCTTTTTTTATGAATTGCACAGTCAAAACTATATTAATAGAAAACCAGCAAATATATTGGAGTCTTTTAAAAAAAAAAAAAAAAAAAAAAAGTGTTTCCAGCTGACTGTAAAGATAATCCTATAAACATTAAATAATGGAAAGAGACCGAGGCTGAAGTGTCCGATGCAAAAGAGTCATCATCTGCAAAGGCTAAAGATCCATGTGGAAGATAAAGAGATATAAAGAGACTGGATTTAGTCTTGTTTTTCAGTTTAGAGCTTGTTATTCAAAGCATTATAAGAACTCCAAGACAAAATACAACATCAGACAGTTAATTCATGCTAACATAACCCTGTTGACGGCTTAGCTTATGTAAGACAGCGGTTGCTTCACTGTTCATGTGTCTAAATAGTTTCACTTTCCATTTTCTAAGACAAAAAGCTTTTAGAACGAGGACTTACAGATGCGTTTGTAATGTAATGATTTCTTACATAATGAGTTTGGCCTCCTCACATATGACTGAGCAGGACAGGAACACTGTCATCTTCCCCTCGCCCACGCTCTCATACGTCCAGGAGGACAGGCTTCCACTCACTGCAGAGGGAATGTGCTATTGTGAATGAGGGCTTCTTCTATCGCAACATGTAACGGCGCGACATGTAACGGCACGACATGTAACGGCGCGACATGTAACGGCGCGACATGTAACGGCGCGACATGTAACGGCGCGACATGTAACGGCGCGACATGTAACGGCGCGACATGTAACGGCGCAACATGTAACGGCGCAACATGTTGAAGTTAGGATTTTGCTGCTCAGGGGAGGGGTTTAACAAACAGTCACTAGTTGCAGATTCACTTTCTGTCACTCAACTTATCATTATGACTGTTTCAGCTATAAAGTTGTGTTTTCTTTCTGTCCATCCTCCTGGGTGGCATCCTCCCTGCTTGCACACTCCCATCCACCCCTTCACTCATCCTCACCCTCCGTATTTCTTATTCCTCTCCATCTTTTCCTCCCTCACTCTGTCTCCCTGACTCTCCTTGCGTCCTGTCCGAGAGTGGGTGATTAACAGCAAATTAATTTGGCCCTTAATGATTGGCTCAGGGACTTGCTCTTCTGTGTCTGATTGGCCAAGGGACAAGGCAGCTAATTTCCCCTGGTGCTCGTGGCAAATAGTGGTCGCCCTCAATTACCATCTGCTGTGTGTGCGTGTGTGCGCACCACAAGTGTGTGCAAGAGCATGTACTGTGACTGCATGGGTGTGCAAGAGCGTCTTCATAAATGTGTAAGTGTCTGTGTGTGTGGAAGGAGCCGAAAACTGGTGGACTAGCAATAATGAGCTCTTGCTTTACACGAGGCAGATGGAGCGGTTGACAAACACACTCGCTGTCTCTCACTCACACACTCACACACACATTCACACACACACAAATGCTGGCTACTGTACGGTGGTACTCTGCAATATTGGCTTTGATTTGTGTACGTGTCATCCTCATGTCCTCACACTCTTCCTTCTCCTTCCCGTCTCTCTTTCCTCCTTCCTCATAACCTCTCATCTCTTGTCTCCTTTATGAAATTATCATTCTCCTTTTCTCTCCTCCTCACTTAAGCTCATCCAAAAGCCACCCTTCTCTCTCTCTATTTTCTTCCTCTTCTTTCGCTCTCCTCCAATCTCCTTTGAGCTATTTTAATCCTGTGATATTGTTTTGTGTCAGATGTATTGTTACGCCCATGTGTGAAATTTACTTTAAAGATGCTGCGTGTTGTCTTTATTGATATCGTTTTTCAGAAAGCAAAAAAAAAAAATGAGCCTGTGATGAAGCCTCTGCTGCTGCTGCTTCATGCTTATATTTGGGTCAGATTTTGTTCAATGGAACAGAACCGAGTCTGTGCTTCCATATGTTGTCTGTAATAATACGGCGTGTACTGCAATATGGAGTGTGTTTTCACCAATGTACATTTCTCAATCATCAGAGAGGAGAGAACTGTGTCATATGGGAGCGCCGGAGAAGAGACGTCGGTTTAAATTAATAACACGCAATGAGAAAATGCTCCAGTTACCGCCTTTACACCCAAGTGAACAGAGTAATGTTTATAGAGGAACCGTACACGTCCGTCCGAAGCCTTCCGCCTTTGACTGAGCTCTTCAGATCCCTCGATGTAAAAGCTCCATGTTTGTTTGTTTGCTCTCTGTGTATCTTGTGCAGTGTGTTTGTGCGATATGTTACAGTCACACTCTGCTGACTGCACGTTAGTGAGGATGGTGGCTGTCAAAACCCAAATTCAAGCCCTTCTTTGTCTCAATCCTTGAAATCTCTCTCCCTCTAACCACCTCCAGGTAAGATCAAGTACTCGGAGCAGGTGTATGACTCCTGCATGGAGGCGTTTGATTGCCTGCCCCTGGCAGCTCTGATGAACCAGCAGTTCCTGTGTGTGCATGGCGGGCTTTCACCAGAGATCCACACGCTGGACGACATCAAGAAGGTACGAACAGAGGCTCACGCGTTACAGTTTGAATTAACAATACTGCCTTGTACAAAGGGAAAACGCAGGAATCTGGGTTACTGCATACATATTATGTGACATAATAATGTATCTGTCATATCATTTCTGTAAAAAAAACATTTCTGTAAATTTACAGTACAGTCATTTTAAAACTTAAAGCTAAACACTTTTGGTAATCAGTGGAATCGAGATGCTTCTGTCACACTTATATATATAGCCTGTACTGCTAACTCTGCTACAAAGAAACAGCAAACTAGACCGCTTTTTAACAACATTTTAATTATTTATATGTATTTTTAAATGAATTTAAAATTAAAATTTAAGGGCGGAATTGCATGCCGTTATTTGACAGCTACTGTGGAGAGAGACAGGAAATGTGGGGGAATGACATGTAATAAATGTTTTGGCTAGCTGCTGAGATAGCCATGGCTAACAAACTAGATTTACTTATTAAATGTACCCAGCCTGTAAATAAATGTTTCCATTTGAGGAACTGATATCTTAGTCAATCTAAGTTTGTAATTCTGTATAATTAAATGTAGTCGTGGCTGAATTCAACCCCAACGGGGAGAAGACACGCCTTAAACTGCTAAAGACAACTAGCTTAGCAGATCTCAGTCGCTGCCATGTCAACATTATGAGGTTAATCCGCCTTTTAATTCACATTTAGATTCCTTAGATTGTTAATTACGTCATTATATTAATTCATATAAATAATAGAAGTCAAAAGACAGTCACCTAGCAAACAAATGCGTTTAATTTGTATGGTCTGTGGACTGTAAATAATCAAAGTAAAACGTATCCTCTTATTTCAACTCATTAAAATAGGCATGAAAGCTGAAAGAACAGATTTATGTTAATACATTTTACCCATTTTATTCCTTGAAGAAGCCATTTATTTGGTTTCTGTTGCAGTTAGTTTTGGGGTAAAATAAAGCCTACAAAGAAGACATTACAACAGTTTGCCTGCCAGTCAATCTTGAAAATCTCTTTTTCTCAACTTTACTCTCTCTGTATTTACTGCTCTATACATACAAGCAACATGCGTATCACTCGTTTAATCGCCATGCTGATGTTAGGGTAGCATGTTATCCACGCCAACCCATTCCCACATGTCAATGCAGACAGCAGTAAACACAGTGAGCCACACAGGCTGTGTGTATAACAGTAATTAGGAAAACAAAGGCACACACATGAACACAGAGACACGAGGACACACACTTCCTCATCTAATGGCAGCGTTTCCATGGTGAATCTGCTGGTGTGACATCTTCTCCCTTCTCTGTGGTGAGGGTTGCCATGGAGATGTGCTGCTCTGACAATGTGTGTGTGTGTGTGTGTGTGTGTGTGTGTGTGTGTGTGTGTGTGTGTGTGTGTGTGTGTGTGTGTGTGTGTGTGTGTGTGTCCTAGTTGGACCGGTTCAAGGAGCCCCCAGCGTTCGGGCCCATGTGCGACCTGCTGTGGGCCGACCCCCTGGAAGACTTTGGCAACGAGAAGACCCAAGAGTACTTTGGCCACAACACAGTCAGAGGCTGCTCCTATTTTTACAGGTACAGGACAATGACTCCTCACAAGCACCAGCTGAGAATAAATATTGCATAATAGTCGGAGTTCATTTTAGAAGGAAATCAACTTGAATGGGAATGAATATTGAAGCTTATGAAGCTCAGAGATATGAAGCTGACGTGCAGAGTGAATGCAATATTCAGAGAGAGAAAAGGAACAATATTCTTTGAAATCAGCAGCTGAAAGGTGGAGCCAGAAATAAGATTGATCCTCCAACGTGTTGCCGCTCATTCAAAGTGTTTTAATGATCCGTGTGCTGCGTGATCGGCCAGTGTCAGCGAGATGTGACTTTCATGTACAAATTATGAATCTAATAAGTTAGGAGGACTTCAGCCTATTGGCTCGGGGATGTTGTTGGTGAGAGGAGAGAGAGCGAGACGCTTCCTGTTACACCACATCAAGACCCAATAACAATCACTGGGATTTGTACGAGAGACCAGAAATCTTGCCCAGTTTACTCACACACACCCACACAAAAAACACACACACACACACATCCAATGTACGAGCAAACACATAAACACAGCGCTTACACACATACACACGAACAAATACACACACACACATCCAATGTACGAGCAAACACATAAACACAGCGCTTACACACATACACACAAACACACACACACACACATCCAATGTACGAGCAAACACATAAACACAGCGCTTACACACATACACACAAACACACACACGTACAGTTCCGTTTCAGCATGAAACGATATCCCACAATCCCCAGGGAGACTGCACGGTTCTGTTGCTATGACGACTGGCTAGTCCTGCCAGATACCGAGTGATATTAAGATACAGTGAGAGAAAGAGGGAGAGCAACATGGGAGGAGGGCGGCGGTAGTGGTGGTGGGGTAGAAGATGAAAGATGGAAATTAAGAAATACAAAAATGGAGGTATGTATCGACGAGGAGCTGAAGTCGAGGAGGTCGAGGCGTCGCTCCCCACGTGTGAAGTGTGTTGCTCCCGGCCTCACGACATGTAGTCTGTGGAGAACACTGATTCTCTGTGTTTAGCAGACACAGCATCAATGGACCAACTAGTGAAAGTTTGGTCCTCAGCACCGAGGAGGCCACAAGCTCAGGCCTGCCTCGTGCTGGCTGACGCCCCCTGCTGGTCTCCGTGAGACACGACGTGGAGACGCTCGTCGCCCCCTGCTCCTCTTTAAATGCTTCCATCTGTTTGCAGTTTACAGCCTTTTTGATATAATGACATGTGCGCTATGTTTTTACTGGATCTTTGTGCGTGTTTCACCAGGATGAACTGACTCTGTCTGTGTCTGTTCCTGTCCACAGTTACCCGGCAGTGTGCGAGTTCCTACAGACCAACAACCTGCTGTCAATCATCAGAGCGCATGAAGCACAGGATGCTGGGTAAGCTGACTGACTGACTGTCGCGGCTCAGTCCTTTCTCTCGGCTTAAAAGAGAGCTCCATTTAATTTAATGGCTTACCGCGACATTTCATGTTCCGAGCTGTTCTTTCTCTTTGTCGGGGAACTGGCACATTACGGGGAAAAAGGTTCCACAATTTTCCCTCTGTCACATTTAAACTGTGTTATTAGCATTGTTAGAGCTTGTCTTAAAGAGAGCACCAGCAGCCCGAACAACATTCAGGTCGACTAACCTATCTCTTAAAACAGAATGGTACGGCAAAGAGTCATGTAAGGTTGGCACCACTAGTCTAAATATAGCAGTTAGGGCAAAAATACAATTCCCAGACAAACAAATCCATCCCTGGCATCTGCTATCTTAGTGTAAATCCTCTAAATATAATAGTGCTGCCTTAATTGCTGCATTGTGAGTGGTGCTGTGGTTTGTGTTGTTTGGTGAACCCATTAGCAGCATTTTATCTGATGTGCAGCTGGGCAGCAAACGTTGGTGCACTTGCATTGGGGCTGGCGAAAACACAAAATTACAATTCCTACAGTTTTAGAGGTTTATACATCTACATAAATTGATCTATTGTGGTTGGGAGCAACTTCTGGAAGTGTTGGTTTCTCTTTGTGAAGTGTGATTGCCTTTGACATTTTAGAGTTGCACTTATTGTGTTATTACACAATATAAAAAGGTTAAATTTGTTGATTTATTTCATACTAACTGTACAAACTGTATACTGTAAACATGAGTGCAATGTCACAGATGTAACGTCTGTGCCACTGTGGTAGAGCCGTGTAACCGGCAGCCAATCAGGGGCCTGTTTGATACGAGGCATTTACTTTGCCTTGATCTGATTGGCTCGTGGTCAGACATGGTTCTTGTTTTGGTCTTCGGTGAAGACCAAACAGCCTTCCTGCTGATGACTGTGATTGGATGTCAGCATTTGGTTCACAGGACACTGGACCTCCATAATACCAGACAATATTAAAATCACTCTGATAAGTAAGCAGCAAACTCATTCTGCTGCGCACACAGATTATATTTGTTTAGAATAAATAACCCAACTTCTTGATTACTGATGAGTTTGGTAATTAGTCTATCCTTAAGGGACCCAGCTGGCAGAGGCTGCTTTTGTGCTTTGTTGGTGGGAACAAATGAAAAACGTGTGCTCGGGTTCATTATTGTGTCTAATCTCTGCAGGTCGTTTGCATGCTTGAAACTAATTGCACCCAGACTTGTTTTTTTATTGCAACTAAGTCAGAAGATGTGGGCCTAATTCAAAATGTTAGCTTGTGCTGGCGGCTCCACTCAAACACTGTTGGTTCCCTGCTCACTGGCACTTTCACTAAACCCATTTTGCCCGATCCCTTATCCATTTGTTTTTATAACGCGTGGCTGCCTTCAACCAGTCTCTGTGTTTGTTTTTTAGTGTTTAGTTTAGTAACGTGGCCGTTGTTTGTCTCTCTCTCCTCAGGTATCGTATGTACAGGAAGAGTCAGACTACAGGTTTTCCCTCCCTCATCACCATCTTCTCTGCTCCAAACTACCTGGATGTCTACAACAACAAAGGTCTGACACACAAACACACACACACACAAAGCTGTAACCACCGCGCTGCCATTATTTCAGACTGAACAGTACAATTCTGCACCCAAGTAGCAAACCTTAGTATGACTGTACGATGAACATGATATTTGATGTTGAATATTTAGGGAACATTATCATCTACTATCTGACCAAAGAGGAAAACGCTATAATATGTGTGTGCGCGTCTGTGTGTGTGTGTGTGTGTGTGTGTGTGTGTGTGTGTGTGTGTGTGTGTGTGTGTGTGTGTGTGTGTGTGTGTGTGTGTGTGTGTGTGTGTGTGTGTGTGTGTGTGTGTGTCCAGCGGCGGTGCTGAAGTATGAGAACAATGTGATGAACATCCGTCAGTTCAACTGCTCCCCTCACCCTTACTGGCTGCCCAACTTCATGGACGTCTTCACCTGGTCGCTGCCTTTCGTGGGAGAAAAGGGTATCACATGCATGCACGTATCTTTTATTTAGACTCCTCCACACCTCCACAGCGTATTTTAATCAAAACATCATACGACTACGTTGTCTTCGGTGATGCTGTAATAATGAAATGCTTGAATCTTAAACTCGTTAAAATGCTGATCAAAACCAACCTTCTTTCAGCTGAATTTAAATCTGAGCTACTTGGAGTTTGGGGGACTTCTCATCTTAATTCACATCTCACGTAAAGCAAAATAGCAGCTGTCATGGATCAGTTAACACATGTAGAATAAATGAAAACAAAGAAGTGTTGCGCAAAAAACGAAATTATCGACGTAATAACAATGCAAATTATATTCATGACATTTACGTCAAATGTAGCTTACGTGCCCTCACGGGATAATACATTTCTTAGTTTTAAAGGAAGATCATTTGAATGTACTTTACAGCACACGGTTCACTAAAGCACTTTATAATTTTCTCCAAAAATAGCAATTAGATCGGCTTAAAAAGGTGTTCAACCCATAATTATAGGATTAGGGACTCGTGGGTAACCAGTTGAGTCAGATTTGAGGCATGTTATGTCTTATTTGGACAGCAGCAGCAGAGAGATGACTGGCAATGATGGGAGAGCGCGATGGGGAATGACATTCAACAAGTGTCCCCAGCTGGGCGCGAACCGGAGGTGCTCAAATACTTCCCTGGCTAAGTTTGTGCGTCTGTGTGTCTGCAGTGACTGAGATGCTGGTCAATGTCCTGAGTATCTGCTCTGACGACGAACTCATGAACGACGGAGAGGAGATCTTCGACGGTAAGAGACGCTCAACACTGACATTACAGCAATTTGATTCTAACCTGCGAAATTGTGAACATGTGAATATGAGACATCTGGCAAATTTTGAAAGATAATGACGACAATAAAACACATTAATGCGTTTGTGTATGACACCTTTCCAGCCAGTGCAGCAGCAGCCAGGAAAGAGGTGATCAAAAACAAGATTCGAGCCATCGGAAAGATGGCGAAGATGTTCTCCGTTCTACGGTGGGTTGAGTTCTGGTTTACATACTGTGTGTGTGTGTGTGTGTGTGTGTGTGTGTGTGTGTGTGTGTGTGTGTGTGTGCAGTTTGCTATAAATGTTGCATTTCCTTTAATCTCTGTCTGTCTCAGGGAGGAGAGTGAGAACGTGTTGACCCTGAAGGGGCTGACCCCTACGGGCATGCTGCCCAGCGGAGTGCTGTCTGGGGGAAAGCAGACCTTGCAGAGCGGTGAGTGTAGAACACGCACAAACACACAGAACACACAACTCAAACGTAACCCTGGACACACTTTCGAAAACAGAACTAAAACACACACACACAAGTACACACAGTTTGAGTATCTGCTTTGGACCATCCTCCGGTTCTCTCCTGCCCTCTTTCCTCTTCCTCTGCTGTTTTTTTCTCCATCCCTCTGCCTCGCTGACTCGCTCACCCACTCCACCTCACCGGCGCTGAGGATACTGACAGCCTGCTGGTTGTGTGTGTGAGAGATAGAAAGAGTTAGAGAACGACAGGGGGTAAGGACAGACAGCCAAAGTGTGTGTGTGTGTGTGTGTGTGTGTGTGTGTGTGTGTGTGTGTGTGTGTGTGTGTGTGTGTGTGTGTGTGTGTGTGTGTGAGACAGCTAACCCCAGCTCTGCCATAGCTCTGTGCTGCTCTGAGGGCCTCACATGACTGCAGCCTGAAACATGTCTCATGCGTACCCGCTCATATCAGTGTCTGCTAACACAAATTGCATATAATGTGTACAACAGTGAGCTATGAGTTTCTTTCTTTGGGGTGGGAGCATTCTTTTTTTTTTATTCATAGAGGTTAGTGGTCGGGCAGAGGGAGGGAGAGAAGGGGCACAACGGAGGTCTCAAACTAGAGACGTTGAGGCATCTTATCCTCTACGACGTCATACAAATATTTGTATTGACATGCAACCCACTACAAGTTAGACTTTGATCTGCTTCCTTCTCTGTGTGCATTCTAAGGTGATTCAGTTGCGTTTTCTTTTTTGGTGTTGGACAGAACCAAATAGCCCTTTAACTGAGATTATGAAGACTCCTCCCTGCGCCACGCTCCCTGGAGTTTATGCGCATCTGCACAGAAGCATGTTTCAGCCTTCACTTCCTCTCTTCTTCTTCCTTTGTATATCTTTGTCATCTTCTCTCCATGTCCTCCTTTCTTTCTCTTCTTCTTTTCTTTTTGCTCATCCTTCAGCTACCATTGAGGCCATTGAAGCCATCGAGACAGTTAAGGACGCTGAAGGTAAAATCCCACTCATTTCACTGTGTGTGTGTGTGTGTGTGTGTGTGTGTGTGTGTGTGTGTGTGTGTGTGTGTGTGTGTGTGCGCGCGTGTGCACGCACATGCGTGTGTGCAGCATGGCTATGCTCTCAGCCACCCATGTCCATAAGGTCATAGATTTATTTTACCCACGATGCACTGAGCTCTTCTAACCACATCAGCGCTCACGCTGAAGCCACCACATTACAGCACATGAAGCATCCACACACTCTTCTCTTTCCTTCTCTTGGGACACAGGAAACACCACTACACCTTCTCTACAAACACACAGACATGTATGTACATCGCACACACGGCATATCCCACCCAGCTTACACACACACACACACACACACACACACACACACACACACACAGGGGGTTGTGAAGGTGGGCTGGGCACTGTGTGTTACAGTCTTTCTTTATATTGCATAGGTGCTGTAATTCTGTAGAATAGAAACCAATCTGTTCACCAGTGAGCAGAACCAGAGTGACCTGAGGTGATGATTATGAATGAACCCAAAGTGTTAAGGGAATGTTTCTATTCATGTAAACAACCAATCATAGACTTCCTCCGATGGCGTGACCTGGTTCTGTACTCCTGTGATGACGCTGCTCATTCAAGCCAGATCAGGTCTGCCAGGATCTTCTGTGCTACTGAACAGATTGTGGTTATAGTATTTGTCTTTGTGTGTCTATTGCATACTACATTGTTATTACTGTGCACGCATCTGTTCCCTGTAGTCCTATGTGTTTGTACCTTTTTGCTGTCCTGAACTACAGTCCCCATTATTTGTTTAAGCAAATAGATGATGGTATCTCTCGTGTTTCCTCTGCTATGTGTAATGATTTGTTTGTTAGGTGTCCGCTGTGTATCACAGTGGCATATGAGTGCATAGCTGCACGAGTGCGAAGGTAATACGACGATAGCTGATGTTCAGAAGGAGCAGCGATCTCTTCAGACCTCATTATCAGGATCAGCTGATCTCAAGCTTTGTGCATTATTCATTTTGGTATTATTTCCTTTTTTGACAATCAGCATTATACGTGTTAACTAATTGTTCTCTATCTGCTTTTATGTAGTCCACTTTTAGTCTAGTTTAAAGGGACGCCTTTTCTTAAATGAGGGCACTCAAAAGAAGCTGATTATAACAGTGTTGAAACTGTAGCAAAATAGTTATAATCCCTAGTTTTGAGCTGCAGCCTTCATTCCCATAATATAACAACATCCTTTTGTTAGACCCTTCGTGTTTGGTGAACACCCATGTCTTTAAACTCAATGCCACCACTTGCATATACTTTTGTTAAATGAATTGTTTGAAATTGTGTATGCTTGTTTAATTTGTACAGAAATGTAAAGACGTAAAGTTGGGGTTCCAGCATTTAATTTCGTAAAACCACAATTCAGTTTTATTGTGAATCAAACCAACATGATACAATGTTCATTTGTGAGCTTCAGAGTGCTTAAAGGCGGACTTTAGGCTAGAGTAGCTGTGTCCCTCTGTCTACAGTCTTACGGCTAAGCTAAGCTAACGACCTGCGGGAGGTCGCTTCACCTTCACCATACAGACATGTGACACGTATCAAACTTCTCATCTAACGCTCTGCATATTTCCCAAAAGGTTGAACTATTCCTTTGAAACATTTGTAGTCTACAAACCAAGATAACCTTGATGATGTCGTCAACTGACCTGCATGTGCAGTGCCCCTTTATGAAAAACATTGAGTGCACCAGGATGTTATTCATTAAACTCGTCGAGGATAAGGAATCATGACGATGCTGCATCCCATTATAATAAAAAAAAGACACATTTTCTCAAACTTAAGGTCAAAAGAATCAGCCTGACATTTAGTTTTGACTCATATGGTCCAAAATATAAGTGGAAAATGGTAACGCTCAAAACAAACGCCTGACTGTTCACAGAGGTGGTTTCAAGGATCTTCAGCACCAGGTGGTTCAGACTACTGATCGAGGATCAATGGGCCCTGACGAACTGATCCCAACTCTGCATTTAGACAATAGATGAACATGTGTTATTTGTGTAAGAACCCTGTTGATGTGCAAATATGACATAACCTTGTCCATCCAAACCCAAAAGGTCCCCCTCATAAAGATGCTTAATCATGGTTAAAACTATTGAAATGTCCGCAATTAAAAAAACTGACTTAAAACAGATTTTAGAAACTTGTGCTCATTCACATTTCATAAATGAATAAAATGTGCTTTGGAGTCTTCATTTCGGTGCTCTGGATATTTCCCTCAAAGCTCCCAGGGGTTTGGATACACAAGATTGTACTTAATGTCTAATTAAATATTAACTCCATGCACATGTATGTATGTTTGTCTGTGTGTGTCTGCGTGTGCGTGTGTGCCTGCCTGTCTCCGCAGCCATCCGGGGCTTCTCTCCGCAGCATCGGATCAGAAGTTTCGAGGAGGCCAAAGGCCTGGATCGGATCAACGAGAGGATGCCTCCGCGACGCGAGGGCGTCAACAGCGTGGGCCTGTCCATGGGCCGCATGAACATGGGAGAGCCCAATGGGACCGACAGCAATAGCAATATACAGTGATGGACGTTCACACATGCCCAGACACATACCTGCAGTTACAACAACTCTGACGAGGTACCGGATTTAGAGACACGTGTACATAGGTATATATACACAACAAAAATGCACCCCACACACACACACACATACACACACATAGTATTACATGCACTGAATAGGCTAAAGACGACCTCACACACACACACACACGATTACTTAACCCATCCCCGTTGCCCGCAGCTGTTTGTAAAGGCATGAGCGTACCTGGACTTCACCACGAAAAAGGCTGAGTCTCTTCACTGAACTGTTCGGCCCTATTTAAAGAACTACAGCTCCCATGTACCTGCACAACAAACGGGAAAGAAACTACAAAAGCTTCACCAGGCAAAACAGGAGGAGCTGCTGCTCACCGTGTATGTTGGGGATCACCAGTGGGTGGCCAGTGTCGGCTTGGCGTGGCTGTGTCGGTGGAGCGTGTTGTGTCGGGCGGGGTAGAGTGTTTGCACGGGGATGGGGGTGAGGGTGGCAATCAGGGGTGGGGGCGCTGAAGACATGTATGCTTCTCCTTCCTGTTTGCATCCCCAAACAGGAAGTGGATAGGTTGATTTTATAGAGTTGCGGATATGCCTGCCTGCGTGTGTGCACATGCTTTAACATGTAAATGTCCATGTGGGAAATGTGTTTCCGTTTGCAAACACGAGCTGATCTCGCCATCAGCCGGACAACAGCGAGATTTCTTTTTTTTTTTTTTATGTGTAGTGTGGTATCGGTTGCTGAGAGATGTGTGGAGATAATCTCAGCTGCAGTCTAATCTGAGCCCTCGCTGTCCTCTTCTTCCTCGGAGGAGGTTCCCGTTTGCTTTTGTAGCACTACACTGTACCCATCCTCCACAAGCCAAGTGGAGGCCCCCCCAGAAAAGAAACTCTGGTCCCAGGCCAGCTTGCTCTCGGGAAAGTCTTGAAACTGGGCCCGGATTAGATCTGAAGCGAGTGTTTATCCCGACCTGTTGCATGTAAATAGGTTACATAGAAGGGTCTTATTGCACAAGATGCAAGATGCAGTATAGCGGATGTACGATGAGAGGACGCCGGGGGGATGTGAAGTCATAGTTCATTCATTCTCTTTCTACATCCTCCTTTCTTCCTGCGTTGCTGTCTGCTCCCAAACAGCAGGGATGGCCGTGAATCTCTGGCCTGAAAAGCAGGAAATAATATTTCACAGGGGAAACGGATTCTTCTTGTTAAGGCAGCCCCAACAACAACAAGAAGACAGAAGAAAAGTTATTTGTAAAGCATTTATATTAACGCATCAGTGCATGCAGAGTTAAGTTCTTTGATAATAATGTGAAGTTTATATTTCTGCTCTGTGTTTCAATATGGTAGGATATTTTCTTTCTTTTTGTTTTTCTGGCTAATATAAATGAACTGAGGAATAATTAATACATTTTGTACATAATGTTAATTTAACTTATTTTTTGTATTAATTTTGTGTTATATTTTCTTGTTTTTTTTTCATGTTTTCTTTTTCACGACCTGTGTATCCGGTTTCTTGCAACGCTGTACAGAATGACGTGCACTTCTACTCAAAGTGTCAAGTCCACGTTCTCTCCTCTCTTCTTCATCGGTGTACAGGAGTGGTTTTTAACGATGAATATGAATAACGATAAACAAATATTAAACTCGCATTGACGAATGACCATTCTATATACAGATGCACAGGCATTCAGGCAGCCAAAAGCATGATTGCATGGTTAAAATTCGAGCTGTTTCAAGCAAAAAGCAGCAAGACACATTTTAACAGAAGAGGCGGTGTGTTGTCGTCACAATTTAAAGGAAAACAAAGTGTACTCTCTCTGATAATAATTATTGATGATTCCTCTTGTTATTTGATGATATTTATGATTCTATGATTATTATGATTATATTTATTATGGACATTATTCTTCATATTTAAGCTCTCTCTCTCTCTCTCTGCTGGTTGCTCTTCATGTTGCGTTGCTCCTTGGTTGATCTTTTGTGCTTCTTTGGGAGAGGTGAACCCCCCTGGGAGACCCTGTGCCATAGAAATTGTGCCACGTTCTAACTCTCTCTCTCTCTCTCTCTCTCTCTCTCTCTCTCTCTCTCTCTCTCTGTTCTGACTCCCCAGTCACTAACACTGTAAGCATGCCCCATGGGACGATCCACTTTTTTACTCTTGAATAAAATATGCATGAACCTTTGTTATGCATATGAGCCTTTATTTTGTTACCACATGTGCATGGTCAAACTGTCCTACCCAGGAAATCAACTTGTAACCCCTTCAATTCATATGACTTCCTGTTGGGCTCCCGAACTCCAGCTTGGGAAACATTGCAGTAAGTGACGTTTTTGTTTGCAATCTTCATTTACCACTGAGGTAGTCACTGCAATTGGGTTTTGGTTTGACTTGATATAGAAGAGTAATTACTGGAAGAGCCAGTGTTTCAGATGAAGCAACTTTTTTATTAGTTTCACTGAGGTGAAACTGGGCCACGCCACTGTTTGCAGACACCTGAATAAATACTTCCTTACAAGTCGTAACAGGGAACCTAAATGGCTAGTTGGCTGAATTATAGGTTGTCACTGTAGTACAGAGGAAGGAAAGGTTTTAAAACTGGTTTTAAGAGAATAAAAACAACATAACCCCATGGGACCAAGAACATGTTTGACTAGCCATCAACCAAAATCTATAGAATATACCACAGTTATATACACATTCTGGTGCAGAATACTGAATTAATCTTATTTTTCTTGCATTTATTATTTTTTTCTTTTTAATAACCATTAAGAAACAGTCAAGTAATATGTGTGTAAACATTAGGACATATAGTCTCACATGGCCAGAGACCTAAGTGCATGACCCCTGCAACCTCCATAGATGTAGAGCTCTCCTCGACCAGGGGTACGTGTACATAGGGGAGGACTTCTGCAGTTCAAAGGGAGTACATGGAAAGTTTGCGGAATGGGTTAAGTGGAAAAATAGAAATGACAGTTATGGAGTCAGCTGTTATGAACGTTATGTGTTGCAGTTGAGAGTGCATCAAAACTGACCATAACCAACTAGCAAGTGATCAGAGAAGTTAGCAACAGTTAGCTTTCTCAAGAATGAACTTTATGTTTAAACGCTTCAAATGATCTAAAAGTAGTAAATAGATGAAATTGTTAGATTGTGTTATTTAGCGTTCGCTAAAAGTGATGTTGCGATATCCAGCTCATCCCGTTGTAGCACATAGGAATGCAAACACTATAATCTACACTATAATGATAAACACTATATAACATATATATTCATAATGTAATATAAATATACAAATAACAGTGTTAAAGCAATATGTCAGTGTAGAGTGTCCATAGAGACACATAACATTAAATTGAGGCTGCAATTGACCTATAGGTGTGCATCAGTCATAAGTCGTGACAATTTAATTAAATTATTCATACGTTTTGTTTTTGTTTGCTCATTTTTCCCGATTTGTATAATGCAGGTTTTCACTTTGATATCCAAATGAAAAAATAGCTGACTGCACCTTAAATTTGCAGAATGGGAACTTCCTCTTTCATGAACATTTCCTTTCATTTCTGGCTCCTCCCACCCCTTGTCCTTAGCTTGATGTTTGGGAAATTGTAATACTGGCAAAAGTTTAACTTGAATCGAAAGTGAAAGTGTTGGATGAAGAGGAGAGGGGCAGAGAGGAGAGGCAGAAGGAGACCAGAAGACAAAGGAGATCACAGATAACGCACCATGGTGAGTCCGTTCATGAGTTCATTCTCTTCTCGTTGTTTATAAAAGCACTTTGGGTGGAGTTAGTGGCTCCCTGCTAGATCAGACTTGTTCCCCTCCTGTTCACAAAGTAGGCATCAACACTGACGTGTTTGTGGTAAAACGGGAGCTTTCTTAAATCCTTCTTCGTCTTATTTACAGTATTTCAAATATGGTCACCAATTAGTGTGCAATGTATTTAGTGCATTCGACTCATCCTGGCTCCTTTGCTATGTGGTTATACTGGAATGCACTTTGAATGGATTTCATCATGTGGGAGTGTAACTTGTAAGATGTGACTATAAATAAACAGAGAACACACGTCTAGTTAATTCAGCTTTTGGATCATTTTATTTTCTAAAATCATTCAGTCAAGTTTAGAGCTTTACAGTCTGCACAGCACACAACTGCCATGAAAGAAACGTCAGGATGAGCGAACAGACCTGAGACATATGCTGTGTGTACAGAATGGACCGACACAATTAAATTACAATATAGACAATATGACAAAAATTACACATACTGTATAATGTGAACATATTTGAAAAAGACGGCTCCAGGAGGATGTCAAACAGATTTCGTGTTTAGTCGAACACACCCTGCTCTCCAGCATGTAACCTGAGAAGAGAAGAGGCTGCACAGACACACAGGACAGCCTCAATCAGTGGAGCCAGGAGGCGCCATGTTGGGCAACATGACATGGCAGCAGAAGCCCAAAGTAAACAGACACCAGCACCTCCTCCTAGAAGTTCTCATTTTCATGTTTTTGTTTATATTTGACTGCAGTGAGCATATACAAAGCTGATGATGATGATGTAAAAACTAAATGGTGGTATTTATGTAGTGTTTCTTGCTTGATTAGGTGAGCACTGAGCGATAGAGACATCTGGTTAATGAAAAGCGATCTCTGACACTCTGACTGCCCCCCTCACAGATGCATCACCTTCGAGACCAGGAAGATCTCATCCCTCGGCCTCGGGGGACTTTGCCCAAGTCTTGTGCTGTGGCGCTGGCTGCCTTGACGATAGGGGGCGTTGTGCTTCTGTCTCCTGAAAGGTTGTTTGGATGGGTTGCCATGGTAATCCTCATCCTGACCCTTGGCCCTCTGCTGCACGGGCTCTGTCTGATGGCAGAGGAGATGCTGAACCATTCAACCACGAGGTGAGAAACACCAGTTTGGCTCATCAGCTGTGTGTGTTCTAGTGTGTCCCTATTAAGATTTAGAAGTAACGTTTTTAGTGCATGCTAGCCACACTGTAGCTGAAAGCAGCCGCTCCGTGTTGCTCTCACATACTTACATACACATCACTCTTTCTGAAGCCCTCTGGCTCACAGAGCACTAACACATTACTTGATTGGACAAGATGGATTGTCGTGTGATATGCGACCCCGGAGCGTTAAAATATCTTGTGACATTGTGAGAATCCAGCTGCTGTGCATCAAATGACTGTAATGTAAAATAATCCCTCATACTGTTTTTAATATATCATTTCAACCTCACTCAATATATTCAATGTTTCACTGATGTTACAATGATAAACTGAGACACGGTAACTGGGTCAACGGCATCCTCCCTGTCTTTACAAGGTACAGAGGCCGGAGGCTGCCGAGCCTCGTGCTGCCAGCCTGTGGCTTCGGGGGGAAGACCCTGCTGGCTGCGGGGCTGGCAGGCCTGCTGCTCTACCTGACCGGACCTCCTCTGCCACACAAAGAGCAATGCTGGAAACTGCTCATCCTGACCTCTGCCCTTTACGCTCTGTTCAAAAGCCTGGGAGTCTTGGTAAAGGCCACGCAGACACACAAACAACCCAGTCTTTGTCTATCTGGGGTCTTTCCCTTCCACTACACTGAAAAATACAACATACAAAAACCCAGTTTGAGCCTCGTGAATTAGTATGTAGACAATTAATGTGACTCTGGGTATCCCTTAAGGTCCTGGTCTACGTGACAGGTTAGGTCAAAGCTAAAAGGAGTGGACGTCTGGGCCATCTTAACCTTGTTTATACTTTAGCAACTACTAGAAAATAATTTTAAGACAATGTTTCAAAGAATACTCAATACAACAAATTCAGCAGTGTCTCAGTCAGTTCTTGCCTCACTGCCTGTCACCGCCCGGAAAAGAAACGTCTCTGATGTGGCATTGAAAAGAAATGTTACAATAATCAAAGAGTGTGAGAAGGTGAACTGTGTGATGCCGTCACACACACAGTCAGAAAGGAGAGACCAGCGTTCGTACAACACCTCGTCTAATCGCGTGATACTTGATAGTAAAACAAGTACACTGTAAATGGAAAAGACACTTTACAATTGTATACTTTACAATGTCTTTACAAGTAAATCCTCCCGTCCTGGACAACTAGAAAAACAGTGCAGAGGGATTTTCTCCCTCTATTCACAATGCCGATTTATTTAAATCATTGATTTCATTAGAACGGTTATCAATTGAGAGCTTATTGTTACAGCTCAGAGCGCCATGGCATGAAAAATAGCTGTTTGAGCTTCAGAGCGCTGCACTTCAGACTGAAGTCCCAAAGTAAGAACACTTCCCGAAGCGTCGGTTGATTGTAATTGATGTGGCATTTCTGGAGTAAATATAGGCTCCAAATAACTATCCAACTGTCTTCATCAGCAAGAATGACCATAACACTGTCCTCAAATAATTGCTGTATAATTCTGAACAAAGCTCACTGTTCCCTCAGACTCCTTATAGGAACCATCGGCATCATGGATTAAATACGGATCAAGTTCGGGTGTCCCTCTTGAATTAATTCTAAAAATATATTTGTCCCACACATGGTTGGGTCAAATTAATTTGAAGTGTAATCACTTAATACAAATGACATGGCAACATTTCCAATTAATTTAATTGAATCTAATCTGAATACTTTTGGATGAATTAAAACCAAATATTATTGCAGTTTATACACACACAAAAAAAGGAAAATTGGATTTGAGTTCCACAATTATTATTACATTACATTACATTTCACTGACGCTTTTATCCAAAGCGACTTACATGATATTCAGTATACAGTAGACCGTAGACACAGCAACGGTGAGCAATTAGGGTTAAGTGTCTTGCTCAAGGACACAACAACATGGACTGGCTGAGCTGGGGTTTGAACCGCCGATCCTCTGATTGAAAGACTGACTTGCTAACCACTGAGCTACAAATATTTTTAAGACATAATCAGAAATTAGAAAGTAATGACAATATAACTATATAATGTCATGTATTATATATCTTTTTTTTTAAATCGAATATGGGTTGACCTTTTTTGTAATCTGATTACATAATCCTGATTACATGTAGTCCGTTACTACTGGTCCCAAAGGGCAGCAGGGGTGCGAGCTCTTTTCTGAGGCGGCTCCTGAGCAGCGGTGAGGTGTGGTGACGTCCGCCTGCTGCTCCTCTGGTCTGTGCAGGGTCCGTCGGAGGTGGAGGTGTCTGACATCTGCGAGGAGAGGAAGATGAACGTGGCCCACGGCCTGGCCTGGTCCTTCTACCTGGGCTACCTGCAACTGGTGCTGCCGCGTCAGTACCAGCAAAACACACACCTCCTTATATTTCAGATTACAGCAGATCATTTGTTCGCCAGTTAGTGGGACTTGAACAATATAACCTATGTAACTGTTTATAGGCGATACTTGAGTTGTATTCTCTGTCCCTTGTGGTTTCTTGGGTCCCAAAAACTCAACTTCTGAATGTGTGTGTGTGTGTGTGTGTGTGTGTGTGTGTGTGTGTGTGTGTGTGTGTGTGTGTGTCCTCTCAGGTTTAGAGGACTCCATCACAGCATTTTGTGACACCCATCAGGCCTTCCAGGGTCGCGGCTCCAGGAAGCTCCTCATCCTCATACCTCTCAACGCCAACATTTCTCACAAGCTGGAGGAAGAAGACGACAACATCCATTTCTATGACAACCTGCCCAACAACGAGCTGAACAGGGCAGGCATCCGGGGGCGGGTCTACAAGCACAGCGTTTACAGAGTATTGGACGAGCATGGGAAGGTAGGCGGGGCTGTAAAACAATAGTGACAGAATGACACTGAAGTGCTGTCATGAAATAATAACTGTATGACATCCGTTGTCTGTAGTTTTAAGATTCAAAGGGGGCTGAAAAGGATCCCATAATGCATTGGGCAAAAGGGAAAGGAAAAGGAAACATCACAGACAGTTCACCCTTCTATCTCAGAGCTGTATATACCTTTACTATTTTAAGTTATAGATCTTCAATTGAGTTGCAAACTGATGTACCCTTTTACATTTTAGCAGATAATCAATAATCAGAATATATTCAGAAATGTCTCTCAGGTGCACAGAATATTCAGTCAACATTAAATAAGGTAATCAGCGGTGTAAATGTCACTGAGCTGCTGCTTTTCAACTCAGTGTCTGTCTTCTTATTGCAAGCGTGAGTTGAAAGACTAAGAGTGCTGACATCTTCTCCTTTGATCAGATTTGTAAAGACTGCACACCAAAAATGCGACAGAGAGAGAGAGAGAGAGAGAGAGTCACAGTAAAGTGATAGACTCAAGGGGCTGTTTCTGTATATTTTCTTCAATATTTCATGATAGCACGTCAGTGTGCTCCATATTCGATATGTTTGATGTGGCAAGTCTAACAAAACCGCTTCTGTAGTTTAGTCGAGGGAAAGTTTGGGATGTATGAAAGCCGTCTGGGTTTCAAGTGAGGCCAGAAATAGCCACCAATTATATCAAAGTGATTGCCAGAATGGTGCTATGGCGGTGTTTTATTGGCAGAATAAGGTGACGATAAATGTTTGGCTTCTGACTACTGTAAATAGCAGCGTGCTTAAAGGAACACTTCACTCACGAACGGACTGTGCGTGTATATTAATCCCTCACCGAGTGTGAATTTGAATTCTTGAAGAAAACTTTTCTCGCGTGTCTCCGTGCTGAATGGAGACATCTGAAAACTGAACTTGATGAATTGAACAAAATATAGCCCAAGTTTAAGAACAACACAACTATGTCAAATCTTCAAACCTTTCCGTCATTACTGTCTCATGAGTCCGCGTACGAGACAGAAGTCGTGCGAGCACTGAGCATGCGCCTGGACAAAGAGTCTGGCATTGTGCTGCAGGTGTGGAGCGAGACTTTCATTTTGTTTTGCTGTTCTTAAACCCGGCCTCCATTTCACTTAACTTCATCAAGGAGTTTCAAAACCCACAGACATTCATGTTCCACTGATATAAAACATACATCTTAATGCATCTGTGGTTCCAATGCTTTTTACATAAATATATAATTAAATACATAACATGTAGCCTACTACTACTTTTGATACTTTAAAGTGAGACTATGTCACTTTGAAAAGTTGAGAAAACTTTTGAGCTTAATTAAACTGATATGAGTTACTTGACCCTGAGTGTTGTACTGTTAAGACGGATAGCTTTTAACGTATTGATTTATTTAATTGATTAGAATTTATTCCCACTTTAAAAATTACACCATATAAGACTTTTGTCCTCTTGTCTTAAACAGAACAATAATAGTAAATACATCTGAGACTTTTCAATTTGTACTTTGACATCCAAAAAAAGAAAACTCTTCAGAGAATAGTCAAACCTGCAGCATGCTGTGCCCTCCTGCAGCACAGCGTGAGCACCACCTGCTGGTTAACCTGAGAACTCCCCAGTGAGATCTGCTTTAGTAATGCGTAGTTACAGCACCATCTACATGTAAAACATGGCAATCAAACATGGCTGGTGCCAGAGTTCCACTAGCTTTTAAAGGATTATTTGTCCATGTAATGTATCTGTGTGTGTGTGTGTGTGTGTAAACAGGACCATGAGTGTGTGGTGGAGTATGCAACGCCTCTGCTGACGCTGTACAGGATGTCCCAGGAGAGCAGCGCTGGTTTCGGGGAGCCGGAGCGCCAACAGCAGGTCCTGCTCTTCTACAGGACGCTGCAGGAAATACTGGAGCACTCGCTGGAGTGCCGCAACCGCTACAAACTCATCCTGCTCAATGGTAGGAAGACCAGCCGTGTGTGTGTGTATGTGTGTCTGTGTGTCTGTGTGTGTGTGTTCACTTTATACACACCTAGCAGCATGAGACAGAGATGCTTTTAGGGGGATTTCAGCGTTTAGCTCATCCGCTTCCCCACAAGGATTGACAATCAGGATTTTGTGTATTTATATATTCTTTTGTCGTTTCTATGCTTTTAGAAAACGTTTTGTTGACACACACTCACACACATTATGCTGCACACTGCGTGACTGAAATGAGGGACAATGGCCAGAGTATCGTTAAGACTTTCTGTCCTATCTCTGGTCTAGTGTGAACTTTTTATCTTTGTACTGGCAGTAAGAAACTACATTTTCGAACAAAAGTACTAGCTGGTTATCGTCTTAACGTGGACTTTTGAAAAGGAGTGAGACAATGAATGATTGGAGGCGGGATGCTGAAACAGCCCACAGATCGTGTCCTCTCCTTCTTCCAGATGAGCACGAGGACGACGCTCACCTCCTGTCCAAAGCCATCCTCAGACACCTGCAGCAGCAGGAGAGAGAGGAGTTCTGCGTCACCCCGCCTCCTCAACAGGAGGTGGTGGGCCCCTTTGAGCGGACACCAAATGCTTGGCCCATGAATGGTGACTGTCACCTCTATGACCCAATGAGCAGGGAGCCCACGCTCATGTTCAGCCTGGATGAACCTCAGCCTCTGAAGGAAGCTGTTGAGGACACCGACCATTATGGAGGACAAATATAAACACATGCTCAGGCTCACAGGAACATAAACACACACATGCATGCACACACACTGGTATACTATATTCTTGTTATATACCAAAAGGACAGATTGGCTATAAAAAAAAGCAGTACACCTCATTTTCTGACACCAGAGGAAGAAAAATATCTATGAGTGGGTTTTATTATTGTATCAACAAAAGTTACAAGAAACCTGACACCACACCTGCTTATCTGGGTCTCACATGAGCGCAAACAAACACACACACACACACACACACCTCCTGCTAGCTGAAACTGCTAGGTGAGGTTTCATCTGCGATGTTTAAAGCCCCTCCTCCTTCTTGACGGGGCAGAGCCAAGAGTCATTCGATCCAAACACGTGATTTATAATATAACATGCAAATTGAGCATCTGTGCAATTAAAGTCAAACTGGAAAGCCGACCATGGAGCACAGTTTTATACTCTATCCTCTGCGTTTCTTTTGCTGGACACTACTGGTCACCGTGACCTTTCTAGACTAAAGTCAAAAAGTTGCTGCACCATATGGGCATTCATTGGATATTTTATATAATAAAATATAATATAATAGACTATACAGAAGCTTTGATATGACACATGTATTGACTTTATAGTCGAGTAGCCTGGGTCACCAGTTTAACACCTGATAGCACATCAGCTGGTCCATAAACTATTCATTTGTACACATTCGAGTAATTTGTCAAGTAAAAAAAAACCCTGCTGTTTCTCAATAGTGATGTAAGATTGATCTCATTTTCCATGTTGTCACCACTCAGCAGAGTGTAATATGAGCATCAGTGTATCTGTCGGTAACCGGCCCTCTGCAGGAAGTTATTGCATCAGGCCACTGATAAGAATGTGTGTTCTTACCACGTTCCTTCCACGTTAGATAAGGATTTTAAAAATAAAACAACACTCACTCTCTGCTGCAGACATGTGAGTTTTAGTCACGGCCGCAGTGACAGATGGCTGCCAGAAGCAGAGGACAGAGCTGTTCTAATAGATTCAACACTGGACTCAAGCCCAGAGTAAAAGCAAGCGATATAGGTGAGGTACAGTGAGCACATACTGGCCTTGCACACTGCACTTCCCCCTCAGTTCCACAGAGAGACACTTCCTCCTCCGTGGCAAGGCTTCCTGAGCACAGCATTTTATCTGAACCTGATTGGTTAGCAGAAGTGATGTCACAGAAGGGATATTTCCCAGAAGGTGAGTCAGCGTGAGAGGTTAAAACTACTCCGTTACTGCTGCGTGTCGGCTCTCACGTCAGGCCTGTGGGGTGGACTTCACGGTGAGGGGAAGCAATGACTTTACTATTAAACCTGACAACCAGCAACCAGCTAGAGAGAGTGTGAACTATTCTCTCTGTAGCACTCGTCCCCACAGCACACATAGAGATGTTTCTATTGAAACAATCATTATGTTCTCAGTTGTCCCAGATTAGTCACTGGGGAAACATGTTCTCAATTTAACCATGTGGCCTGATAAGCACTTTATCTAAATACTCTCTATAATAAAGTTTTACTATTAAATTAAACAAAAATAATTTCTGTAATACACTGACTAAGTACAGTATGTCTTTTTGTTTGTCAACCAGTGGATCTAATTTGGGTAAATGTGTTACGTGAGGTCGGGGTCGCATACAAAAAGACCAGTCTGTGATTAGTGGATACACTTCTGATGCTCCACCAGGTGTGTGTCTTACTCACCTGTGAGTAAGGTAAGGCTCATGCCACAGGGTCTAGACCGGACATGCTCACACACACTCGCAGGAATCTTATGTGCATACACTGAAAGCCTGTCTGAAGGTTAGACTGACTGGAGAATCACTTCCAATACTAACTAATGAAAACATTTGATGGAACTACTAAAGCACTTTTTTCCAAATAAAATCATTGGCAAAGTATGATGTCACAGGTTTTTGTTTCACCAGGAAACAAAAACAGATCAAAGTCTGCATTATTTTAATGAACGTCAACATAAATATTGTACATAAAATCATATTGTCTATTTCATCAAGGTTAAACGCCACCTCTGGAAGATTGCCTTCATTCAGTGAGTGGAAACGAAATTCCTACACAATCACATGGTGTCGGGGAGGGGGGGGGGTTGTGTTGGGGAGGACTGTAGAGATCAAGCGCTCCCTCCTGTTACGATCAGGCGTTTTTCAGATAAAAGAAATCAGGTGGGGCACTAACCGCCCCGGGGCTGACACACCTCACCACATTAAAAATTGCCTGTGAAAAATATCTGTAAGTAACTGAGAGGTGATTTGGTCATGCCTTTCTCAACATATTAATCTTCTTCCCCCTTGCTGGATCGTATTACTTGCTGCTGCACTGACATGATTTAATAAAAAACAAAAATAATAGATAAAAAAAAAGGATTCATGTTTTTGTTATTTGGGTTATTTGGGTTATTTGATATTGTCTTTAATTTATTAGGCATAGCATATAAGAAGATTTCCCTTACGGGAGGTTGTTGTGGTTATCACCTACGCCCAAAACAAATTTATTTTTACCCTAACCCCATTATGTATGTAGTCATCAGCTGGTAGATTTCCGTTGCAGCCTATGCCCGTTAATCCATAAGTAGTTTTTAACGGAACATTTTAATATCAACTAACAACAGTGATGGAAGTCCTCAAAAATACAATTCAAAAGGCTTCTCTATTAAATTAAATGTAAACGTCCTGCTTTCAGATTCCTACAAAAGTGAAAGTACAGACATTTTATAAGTATAATATACTTTAAGTTTCACAAGTAAAATTGTCCACCATGCAAAAAAATCTATTTTTATCTATTTATTAATAAAGTATTTACTATTGTATATTAGAAAGCATTATTTGATCCTTTCTGACTCAATCTCTGAAGACATTGAAGATGTATCACAAAAACAGTTGGCTTATAAACTTACAGCAAGTTTAGGTTACAGTCGAGGAACAGAGTGAAAGGAAGTAGTCTATTTATTTATACTTTACTATGATATAGCCTGTACAGGTATTATATATCAGCCAATATTATTAGATCATAATTGCAGGCTGTGTGACTGACCCCATTGACTGAAGAAACTTTGTACAAACGCAATAAAGGTGGTGCAGTGAAGCAAAAATGTTGCCATTGTTATTATATGACAAAGTATATGCAAAAACAAACATTTAAACAAAAAGTTTCGTATCATAATTAAAATTCTAATATTATAGAATGGATCGCAATATTTCACAATTTAAACTACTCCTACAATGTTAAAACTCAACACTCCAAGCTCCACTATAATAGATACTGTGTACACTTTTAAAGGAGAATATCAAATGGTATAAATCATTCTAAAATCAGTAATTGGATTAGTTTGATGTGAAAGAGATGAATGAACCATACCTCCATACCTCGGTCTAGTTTCTAAATAATGTATTAGACAGGAGAGTCGGCATTCCAAACATATTATCAGATATAATGCATTGCTTACATCACGTAAATGTAAAATTACTAAACTTTGACGTTTGACACAGACGCACCTGCGGAAGCCAATTAGCGCTCAGCTCTGTTAGCCAGACACTCAGGTGTTCCTCCCGGAAGCTGATTGGGGTTTGACCCCATGAGCCCGGCTGCTAGTGCTCTGCACGTTGTCGCGTGCGCGCATTGAAAACATGTTCGAGTTTAGTGTTAAAGAGAAGCGTTTGTCTCGGACTTTAATTGACCAGATGCGCGTCCACAAAGCTGCCAGTGCCTTCAGCGTCTGCTTAACCTCCAGCATCAAGTCCCAGACGTCCGTTGGGATTTTGGAGACGACGATGACGGCAGAGCCGGACGGGGTTTGGATGCTGGGGCGCAGTGAGGACGATGTGCAGCATCGCGAGGACCACGTTCCTCTTCCGGAGGTAAGAGCAGCGCTACACCGCCTCAGATGGCCATGCAACGTGGTTGCTGAAGTGGATTTACAATAAACTGTGTGCAGATTGGTCTGTGGCAATCTGCTGACTGTCAAAAAACATTAAAGGTGGAAGAGTTTAAATTGAATTGTGTTGAATTAATGTGTACGCATGATTCCGTAATGGGATTATTGCCACAAGAGGAAAAAGTAAGACTGGGAAACAAAATGATGTCTGAAAGTGAAGGTACTGATGAATTAGATATTTATTGTGGTAATCCCAATGCTATCAATCCCAATGACAGTGTTTCTGGGTAAACTCAAGCGGAAGTAGGAAAAGCTGCACTCGTTGCTCATAATGGCGTCTTTAAAGGAATGGCATGCGTTTCAGGAATGGGAGCAGATGAGGAGAAAGGAAGCTCTCGGACTGGAAACTGAGCTGCATCCACTGCTAAGTTGGCAGTTAAAAGAGGAACCGGGCACCATTCAACACTCTTAAATCTATGGCAAAGGAATTGGTGCCTGCAGCATGGACACAACACAACACAGCAAGTGGTCATCGCCACACAGCAAAAGGGCGTGAGACCAGAGCCAATTGAACGGCGGCTTTCAGGGGCAGTAAAGAGAGGCGAACATGGATTGGAGGACAAGCTACGCTGCCCACTTGTATAGTTGGAACAATTAACAAGAGGACGGCCTGACCTGGTTCATGGCTGCCACAGGCTCCATGGTGGCAAATGGTCCTCTACAAGAACATTTTGGAAATGAATACAAGATTGCTGCTGCATATCGATATACGTATAATAGAAAGAAAAAAAAGTCTGAGGCTGTTGAGTCCAGGGCTTTATTCCCGACACGGTTATTGTAAAGGAAGAGCTTCATTGCGTAGGAGCTGGGTGCTGACCAGTATGAGACTGGTTGTTTCTAAATTACCATTCAAACTCTGGGAACGAAGACGGCCATAGCGCATAACATTATGGAAACCTCAAACATCTATACATTTAGCTGGACTTCCAATGTACTCTCTCATACCCATCATTCTAAACCTGCGTTATACTAGTAATAGAGGCTTTTTGTTTGTCTTTGTATAATTTCTTTAGTCGTTTGTGTATTTGTCTGCACCTGTTTACACTTCATAAAAATATATAAAAAGTATGGTTCAATGAATTACAACTTTTGTAAAGTAAAAAGAAGCATAAAAATGGTAATAAATACCGTAAGTATTTTACGTATAAATATTTATTTTAGTTAATGGCAATGGTAATTTCATCCATATATTTCTCAAAGCACAGGAACGTGACACATTTTGTCACTAAAAACCATGTCCTCCGATGTTTCGCAAGCCAGTCCAACCCGCCAGGTCTGTTTGAGGACATCTACTTGCAGAGTGCTAACTTTACCAAATGTTCTCGCTCCAGCTCGCATCTCCTCCAGGCTTCCAGTCCTTTTGTTCATTCAGCAGTCTGGGCAAACAAATGTATACCAACATTTACAAAACACATAAAGTATCTCCTGTCCCATATAACACACCACTTTTTAAACAAAGGCTTTTCAAAGAAGCAAGAGAATATTTAGCTTTACAGGCGTTTGCCCCACGCTGTTTGTCCAGCATCAATCTCGTCTCGGAGGTGGCTGAGTCTCCATGTGCTTTTCCAGTGTTTCCTGAAAGACACAAAAACACATTACACACACGATCATTCAAATCTAGAAATCCTGTCTTGTGACTGTTTCCAGTAGTGTTTTTAAGATCCCCTCTTCTCACCTCGATGTCCTCGTCTCCGTCCACTGACTATATCCATAATTTCATTAATTTTGAAGAAGTTCACATCATTTTAAATGTATGCTTTCCACATTATACACAACACAGATGATAATGAAGAAAGTATTCTTCCTCCAGAACTTCAGCTCAGAGAAGATGTTGTCTTAGTTGGTTTGGGCAACGTTCCTCTTCTTGCCCAATGTCGGCCTTTGGTGCCGCATATCTAAGAGTGTGACAAATAAAAAAACGTCCGTCTTAACATGTGACACAATAAATACGGAATGGAATTGATGGTTATATTTGTAGTGTTGGCATTAACACAGTAAAGTGTTTTAACACTACACTTGCCACTTTCACATAACACTTACATTCCATGCACTTTATCTTATTTTAACCTGCAACTGTCTATATGATGAAACAAAATTAATTCAAACAAACCTTAGTGGATGAAATAAAAAAACTGGACATTTGATACATTTTAAGCTCGTATGAAAGGGTTCTTGACACTAAATTATATACACACACACCCCCGTATGTTGGGTGACGGTGACTACGTTACTTTCAGATTCGTATTGAAGCCCACTCGTGCTCTGCGTTCATTAGCTGTGTTATCCACAGGCCTCCGTGCAATGCCCAGACATGTTGCGTGAGCCGCGCGTCAGACCGGGAACTTTCTGGATGGACCCGGTCGGCCACGCCCCCTCGGGAGGGCTGACGCAACGCGCTGCACCTCCGGTATAAAAGCTCGCGGCTCACGCTGCGGGAGGCACACAGTGACTACATGGAGGAGACACCGGAGCGCAACACACAGAAACCAGGATGGTGTTTACCGCTGCGCTGCTCCCGGGACACGGAGGGCCCGTCCCGGAGGAGGACGACAGCCTCGTCGAGATGATCGGAAAGTATTTCCTCCGGCTCGCGGGCCCGGGCCGAGAGACGAGCTCAGCCCGGCGGGGGAGCGTCGAGAGCTGCGAAGGGAGGGAGAACAACTCGCCTGGTAAGTCCTTCAGAAAAGTTTCACGTAGTTTTGTTTAAAAGCCCATTATAATAAAAACAGTGTATAAGTACCACAGTGACAACTCTCGTAACATGAGTACTATATCGTTTGGCGGAGGAACACATTAATTGGCTGGTCTTTCTGATGTAACAGTCAATGGATGTAACTCACGCAGGTCTCTGATAAGCTGATGACTCGTGTGTTTTAGACCTTGATCACATGATTATGTAAAAGTATTGAGGATCAGAGTCTTGCTTTATTTCTGATTCACTGCACTTGCATTTCACTCTTATAAAAACATATTGGGACAGACGGGCACATATTCTAACGCCTCCGGTGTCTGTCTACAGGTGCCAACTCGGACGCTGGTTTGGGGCACGAAGAGTGGCTCCTGCAGCAAGACGTGACCCGGCAGATCGAGCACTGTCTGACGGAGGCCAAGGCGTCCGCCCTCCACTGCCGCGTGCTGCTGCTGCCCCGCCAGATGACCGCCAGGGTCGGCCAGGACGTGGTGCGCGCCTCGGCCGACGAGCCCTGCGGCCTCCGGGGCGCCTCCATCAAAGTCTATGTGGACTGCAAAGACGGCCTGACGCCTGCAGGGGGCGTCCTCCTGGACCCGAGCGTCACCCCGACGTTTGAGCTGTCTGTGATCTTCAGGGCGGAGCTGGACGCCAGCTGGCCCCCGCTCAAGGTCATGTTTGATGCCAACAAGGTGATGAAGCTGAGGCCAGAGTACCGGCTGGTGAAGAGGAAGCTTTACTCCTCGGCCAGCCCCGTCATCCATGATTTCAACTAGGACGTTAAGAATGTAAACCTGTTTCACCATACCTCTTGTTGTTAATGTTTCTTTTTGTCAGGCACTGGAGTTCTGCTGTGTTATGTTTTATATCTAGAGAATTGGGTTGTTTGTTCATGTATGAATGTCTAACTTGGAGCAGGAGGTCAAACAAGTTTACCTAATGAACACAGTATTTTGCACAGAATGGATGAATGTTAAAAGTGTTAACTCTAAAACAAAGGATTGGGCAGGTCTCACTCCTGAATTATGCTGTACTTTTTATATTTATGCAATTGTAAAAAAATAAATTTCACACTTTCTGGGTCTTATGCTTGCATTTGAAGTATACTTCTACACACTTTGTACATAATGCTATATGTACTTTATGGGGCTGATACTTGAAACCTAAAAAAAGCAAATATGCAACTCCAGGGTTTCAATTTAGATCAAATAATCTTTATTTAACAAATGTACAACAGACATGATACATGTATCAGCTACCCAAACACAACTCTACACGATCCATCTCACAAGTACAAAACCTGCCTTTGTACTCCTAAAGACATTACAAACACGTTTCTGACGCTATCAGTGTAGCACTCGGCTACATCCTGAGTGAGTTGGGATGCATCAATACTGTTTCAACAACCAACTCATCGACCTACGTTTCAACACTCAGTGAACACCAGCGTTTTACGACACATACAGCCAACTATTTTACAAAGAATACATTTAGTTTTCAGACTTTCAGATTCTCTACCTTCAAAGGCAGCTATTGGTTTCCATTCATTTCACAACAACAAACGAGCCGTGGCATTTGAGGTTAAGATGATCGGTTGTTTGCCTTCAGTTGTTTTGAAAATGCTGTTGGTGCTTTCAAGGACACTCCGGGATTTGAAACTAAAGTCTGCTGGCAAAGAGTGATCTTTTACAAGTAAAACTAACAATATGCATTCAACAGTTTCCATGATAGCCTTGAAAATAATTTCAAATGCGCGAGTGTACTTGAATGCAACGAGATTATAACTGGGCACGGCCGCACCGATCAAAGGCAACACACCGTTTACTCTGATTACATTTCTCAAGCATGTTTTTATTTCCGTTATAAGGTTGAGTGACAAAGACACGTTACATTGTCTCCAGAATTGAATGGAAGGTTCAATAGGGTAGGCCGTGAAACTTCAAACACAAATGTAAAGTTAATAGGCCGAAACAAGCAAAACCACTGGTGAATGTATCGGCGAGCTGACTGAAAGAAAGCCAGTCTCATGACAACAGATTTTCTTAATTTAGAAAGACAATCCATCAATGAAAAAGTCAGAAAATCCAGTCGTAAAGAGTTGCAATAAATTTGAAGAATGTTTTAGCAGCGATCACAGACCAACATGCAGTACTAGAAGTTCTGGAAATAGTGGTTCTGTACATTATGATTTGCCATGTGGTTGTGGTGGTTGTTGTCATCTTTTCAGCCCATGCGGGCCGGGCACAGCTCGGTGCAGGTCACTCCAATAAAGAGATCAGTCAGTCAGCTCACACTATTCAACGTGATCAAATCTCACATTTCATCATTTGATCCCGAACAAACTTTTGCTGGTGAAAATGTTTTTTTTTTTCCTTCTTTATCTTTCTGTCACAGTTCTTCACTGCTCCATCTTAGCAGAGGGACAACTTTGCTGGTGTAATGATACGTGGGGAAAGTGAAGCGAATTCACAATGGATCTGCACATAAACCAATCACATTAAGAA
Organism: Cottus gobio; assembly: GCA_023566465.1. Taxonomy (NCBI): domain Eukaryota; kingdom Metazoa; phylum Chordata; class Actinopteri; order Perciformes; family Cottidae; genus Cottus; species Cottus gobio. The sequence goes on from CM042216.1 coordinate 12,040,544, forward strand.
GAAGCAGCTCTGTGCAGCCCTCACACACACTGACATACGTAACCGTCCACATATGCCCTGGTCTACGCCAAAGTACAGATAAATAAGTGTGTATATGCACACACACACACACACACAGAGACTGCATAGTCCTCTTCAGAAAACAACCAAAGTGACCATTTAGTATTCACCTCCACCTTCTGAGTGAGTGTCTCGCTCTCTGAAAAGTCTATTTCTTCATTTTGAGGTCGGCCTCCATGGCACTACGGCGACCCCTAGTGCCTCCGTCCTGCAGCACAGAGACAGACGAGGAGAAAGAGGGGGGGGGAGAAAGAGAGAGAAGGAAAAAGAAAATTCATATAAGGGTGTGAAGGTCAAAGGCCAGTTGGACAGAGTGAAGGGAGGCCCAGCGTCAGACCTCACGCGATTGTGCTCCGCACAACAACAAAAAACACACCAAAGTCCACCTCGGAAGGCTTCCTCTCCAAATGAAGAACAGAACAAATAAAAACATGATGGTTTGAATAAATAAAAAAAGAAAGAAGAATTCAAAAGAAAAGAAGGAGAAAATAAATTAGAACATGCAAAGACACGGACAATCGCACGTAAACAGAAACACAGGAAACCGGCATTAACCGAAGGTCGACGGAAGCTTGGGTGATGAAAGGTTACGGGAGCCTGTGTGTGTGTGTGTGTGTGTGTGTGTGTGTGTGTGTGTGTGTGTGTGTGTGTGTGTGTGACCCAGATAGAGGAAGAGTGAGAGATAAAAGGGCCTTTGAGTTATCGACGCCACACATCGTGAGTGTTGTGAGTCCGTTGCGTCAGGTTTTCTTTCTTCTGTGCGACTAAATAAGTTTAGTACCTTAGAGGTTGGGGCAACCCGTCTTTCACCTGGCCATCACGACCTGAATAACTAGATCACTACGTTCAACAAAGGAAAAAACTAAGAATGGTTAGAGAAACTAAAGTCGGACACGCCTCAGTGTCGAAGAGGTGGCATCAAGTTTGACCGAAAGGAAACCAAAAGCAAAGTCAAACCTCTTTTCACTATGAGAGACGAGGTCCTACAGGGTTACGACGCCATGAAGGATTTCTGTATTAATGTATGCTTTTCTCAGAGCTCTCTTTGGTTTGAGGTGGCCGTGGCTCAGTTGGAAACAAGTCCCTTACTTGGGTGCACTCGGTCAATAAGCACCGGTGTTGCCGGTTACAACTGACACTTCACAAGGAAAGAGATTAGTTGATGCTGCTGCACATCTTCAGAGCGCTATAAATCCGTAATATTGCAGAAGAGGTGTCCGGACAGCGTGTAACACTACGGCAAGCCTACTGAGCACCAATCAGGATTCAGGAAAACGTGACGCTGTGAGGTTGCTGCTTATGTCAAATCTGATCAAAGCCCAACACACACACGGCTGACGAAGCAGATCACAGTTATCAGAGTGATGACGTTTGTTTATTATCTTGTCATTCATATTTAGTCTCACAGAGGATGTACATCCTATTAACTTACACTATAAATAAAAGAGAAATTGCTTCCGCTTGATATTTTTAGGGAAGCGGACATGGTGTTAAATGTTTATTTTAACATAAACACATAACCGTAAAACTATCTTCATGCAGCTCCCTGAAGACTTTAACATGTTGATTGTGACCAAGATGCACACTGAGCAGGCCGATGTGCAGCTTCCAACGTCAACACAACACTGTTTGTAAAAAACCTCAGACCTCATAGTTCTGCTTTTCTTATCGGGCGGGGGTGGGGGTGGGGGTGGGGGTGGCTGTAGCTCATGGGTATGAGTGGTCGTCCTGAAACCACAAGGTTGCAGGTTCAACCACTGATTTCCCCATAGTTTGTATGTCAAAGTGTCCTTGAGCAAGACACTGAACCCCCAGTTGCTCCCCGGGCGCTTCACGAGGCTGCCCACTGCTCCTTAATACTAAGGATGGGTTAAAATGCAGAGAATAAATTTCCCCACTGTGGGACTAATAAGGGATTATTATATTATATTATATACACCGATGCCAGTATCGGCCCTTTTATTATCAGTCTTCAGATTATTATCTAAACTCATAAGGATTTGTTTCATGCTCTCGGAAAGGAGAATAAAACACAATTAATGTGTGCTTTTGTAAATGTTTGTTATTTTAAATGAACTATTGGTTTGGAAAACAGTGGTAGCATTGCCAAACAAATGTAAATGGAAACTGTTGAATGTTTCATATTTACAGTTATAGTAATGCTGATTAACACTGTGGTCTGTTTCAACGGCTCCAATGAGAACTTAAATACTAGCTTTATCTTATTTTATACTCAAATTTAACTGAACCAGAGAAAGAAAAGGGATGAGCGGTGGAAACATGTGTACAGAATGTGTTTCAACGTGTGTGTGTGTGTGTGTGCGCGCGCGCGCTTTGAGGCAAGCGTGTGCGTAGCGTGGCCTGGTTCTGGTGAAATCTGAGGGAGAACCTGAATACTTACAAAGAGAGAGAGAAGGAAAGCAGGAGAGGCCATTGGGACACTGTCCTGTAGGAGGACAAACATTGGAGTGAGAAAGAGAGAGAAAAACACACACGTGCGTGAGAAAGCAAGTTTCACACAAGTCTGCGTCAAACACGGAATCGCCGAGGAACGAGCGTCCATCCACACAAACGGGCACGAATACAAGCAGGCAAGCACACTCCCATCTTTAAGTCGGCTCACAATCACCATACCACAGTTCCCATCATGGCCACTATGAAAGATATTATGACTTCCATTCAGTCGTAACACCTCCATGAAGTACAGACGTTGTTTTTAATAGTGTTGAGGTAATTAAAGTTCTAAAAAGGTTAAGCTGGCCTCATTTCAACTCTGGTTTTTATCATTTTTGGTGTAGCCTTAAAAAAATAAAAAATTCACCCAGAATTCTGAATTATCTGGGGAAATTCCCAGATAATCTGGAACGGACATTTCTAAATTCCATGATACTTTGAAAAATGCCATGACCTACAGAACCCTGTCGCACGCACGCACACCCACACACACACACACACACACACACACACACACACACACCCACAAACACAGTTAGTGAGGAGAGGTGCAGCCAGCATGCAGGACATGAATCAGCAGGGAAGTCAACACGAGGAGTTATTCCACTGAAGCACATTGTAGCGGGCCGACAGGAGGCGGACCACCGAGGCGCCCAGATGCCTCAAGGGTCCCGTGTGGTCAACATGTGTGCGAAGGTGAAACGCAAACACAGGGCATGTGATCCATGCCAAGACAGACAGGCATCCCTGGCTCTGCTCTGCACACTTTAACTAATCAGTGAGGAACGAGTCAGACAGCAGGAACCTCGGGAGGACAAAGTGAGACATCAAATCATCAAAAAAGGTTTGACACAAGTTCTTTAAATTCATATATAAAAGGATTCAACAGACGTGAAGGTATATATCGTTCAATGAAATATCAAAACAGAGTGAAACCGTTCCTCCTAGAATTTTAAGCAGTTCAAGTTAGTTTTATTCACATGAGTAAATTGTCCCACATTGATGGAAGGAGATAACACACATGCGATCAACACTGTCTTAGGAGCAAGTACACAATCTCTAAATGATACAGCATAAAAAAAAGATATTAGACAGAGCAGTCAATCCAAAGGCCCAGCATTCGTTATACAATGATGATGCTCTGAATCCATTTAAATAGTACCAAGGACATCAACACTGGTAATCATGGTCAATGAAGACATGTAGAGCATTAGGTATCTTTTAAAACATATTTTGATTTAAAAAAAAAAAAAGAATTATAAAAAGAACCACTGACTGTATGGTCAATTCAACAAATGTGTGAATGGAGTCAACGCGTTACTATGAACAGGCTCTGTGTAACATTCATCCATTCATTCCTGCCTCAGCACAAACCTCCTGTTCAAGAAACACCAACAGGACTTTTGTTACTGGCCGATGTTTACCGTTTCATACTGTCTATTAATGCATCTTCATACACACTTGACATGACGTCAGCAACACTGATAGACCGTCATCAAATTCTAAAGCTGAACAATAAGACATTTTCAAAAGACACTATTTCATAAATAAAGCTTTTATAACTATAAAGATGGGAAGTGTTAAGTCTTTTTAACTTTTATACAAATAACTGACCTTTCCTGAGATCACTCCATATACCGGGGCGATTCAAATATATTGTTCCGAGGGCCCCATGTCTATAAAGCTAAGGACCCAGGGACATTTCCCTGAGTGATTATTCTCAGGGGGTAAATTGATCTACTCCATCGCTCTCATTTTTCTTTTTGCTAGTGTATATTTAGAATTATTTTTGATATACACTCCAGATCTTTTCTTCCACACATAAGATAAGAACTGCTCCGCCCCACGGGCAGCTGGTTATGCTCAGATAGGAGGTTCCATGAAAACAAGGCTGCATCAGTCACGAGAAAGTCTCAGAGCAAAATAGATAAAATAGTCCCCCCATGACATATTTTGACAGATTCCAACATTTACAGTGAAACGTTTGGAGTTGGAGGTTTATTGAGTGCTTTATCAGCAGAATCACACTTTTAAGGGAATCCTAGTTTGTCCCCCAACAAGTCGCCCAACCCACCTTCTCAGCCGGCTCTCCTGGCTTACGGTTCCCCTCCCTGCCGCGGAGGCTCTTGGCGGAGATGGCGCTCTCCGAGGTCTGCATGATGAGCTGGGTGGCCAGGAACTGCTGGACGTGCTCCAGGACGTCCCGCTGCATCTCCAGCGCCATGTGGTACACGTCGTGGTCCGAGGAGTTGTACATGACGGCATTCTGGAACATCAGCATGATGTCGCGCTGGAACTCGGCCGTGGTACGGATCACGCCCGACTCAATGTTCTTCTTAATGGCCGACAGGTCCATGGGTCTGGAGCAGGAAGGACGGTGGGAGCCACGCGGGAGATTAGTAGACATCGAAAGTGCAAGTCAGTGGTAATCTGGATGAAAAATGTGTGGGCGTGTTCTTACCTGTGTACGATGCTATGGTAACCAGGCGCGATGTCATCTGACACAGGCTGCAGGAAGACGCTTGCATACCTGAGAGAAACAGGAATTCAAGAAAATTAAATTTAAAATGTTTTCCCCGTAACATTGAGGGAGATGGTTTTTCTGCTGTGCTTTGGTTCCAGTAAATCAATTTTATTTATCAGTAGTAAACTTTAAAAAAAAAAAAAAACATACAGAAATGATTTCTTTATAGTATTTTGGTATTGTTTCTGGGAATGTTGGGGTTCTGATGACTCACAGTGAGGTTCTGTTTTTGCATTCACTGAACTAAAACAAAAAAAGATTGATTTTAGTTTTTGGGGTGTTGCGCTTCAGGCAAAGCACTCATGGCCTCAGTGTTTATACGGTTGGGTGACGACCTTAACGTGTGGCACTACTGCTAAAGTGTTAATGGCCAACAAAGACTTTGATTCATTGCTGAGGTTGCAGCATTCCAAGAAGCTCCACCTGTGGTTGGCTGCGGCTCTCCACACCAGCATGATGGCTTTCTTCCAGATCTTCTGGGCCTGCACTGCCTCCTGGTCCTCGCCGCATGTAGATCTGACGCAGAGAGAGAGAGAGGAAGCGAAGACAGAGGGGGAACGGAGAGAGGATGGGGAAGTGCCCGGTGAATGGAAACAAGAAGCAGAAAAGTGGCACAGAGGCAGGCGGAGACAAAAGCAGCACTGTTAGAATTGTTATGTCAGCAGCCGCAGACTGCGTAGCTCGGAGAAATGAAATGGAGTCCTAATATGATTCAGAGGTCATGACCTGAACGCCCATGACAAATGCAAGCTAAGCTAAGGACACGGCTCTGGATTTATACAAGCTACTTCCCTACCACATATTACCCAAGAGATCAAAATGGTTATTCTGAGAATCATCGCAGCCCCTTTTCTGCAACCGTGAACACACACACGTGGACACCTACAGCTGGGAAGACGAGGCCGGGCTGCTGGCCAAGGAGTCCGCCGTGTAGCGCTGTGAGGGCGGGCCGTAACCGTCTTCACTCTCGCTGGCTGCCCGCTCCACCTCTGACAGATAGGGCCCTTCACCCTCCCCACACTCCTCCTTCAGCTCCATCCCTTCTTCTGGGTAGCCCTCGCTCCCCGCCTCCTCCTCCTTCACCTCCTGGGTTCAATAACACACACACACACACATTGAAAAGGTTGTGTGTGTGTGTGTATACACATGTGCATAGGTGTGTTACCTTGGACTCTTTCCCAGACACAGAGCTGTCCTCAGAGTCTGTGGGACAGAAATGAGGATTAGAAAACTAGAAATATATCAGAAGGATGTCAGAGTGTGTGTGTGTGTGTGTGTGTGTGTGTGTGTGTGTGTGTGTGTGAGAGAGTGTGAGTGAGTGAGTGAGTGAGTGAGTGAGTGAGTGAGTGAGTGAGTGAGTGAGTGAGTGAGTGAGTGAGTGAGTGAGTGAGTGAGTGAGTGAGACACCCGTGACAGCACCCACCCAGGCATGGCGGGTTGGGCTCCGGCTGGCTCCACTCCTCTCCTTCGCTCTTGACCGTCGTCTCAGTGGCCTCCTTCCCTGCCGGCCCCTCCTCCGTGACCTCGCTTCCTGTTGCACCGTCGTCAGAGGTGACATCACTTCCTGTTACCTCAAGTCCCTCACAGTTTCCATTGAGCTGTTGTTCTTGTTTGGTTTCCGCTTGATTCTGGGTCTCTATGCCTGCGGGAATCAGGGCTGACATTGCGGCCGTATCCTGAGGCTCCTGCGCGGGATCGGACTCTTGCACGGTGGGTGCCGGGTCCGAAGCCTTCAGCTCCTGGGTCTCCCAGGGGCCGGGGAGGGTGTGTCCTTCTGAGACCGCCTCTTCACACAAGGAGAGAGCTGCTTCCACTGCTGCTGCATCCAAGGCCTCCACAGAGTCATCGACCTGGGCAGAAGGGAAGGACAGAAAAGATTGAACTGGTGCAATCCTGCAAATGTCCCTACTGAAGAACTAATAAAGGATTATCTGATCTTATAGCCAGTATGATCTCAAATGTTGTTTTTGTTTGTTTGTTACATAATGCCATACCTAGAGGTCTTTTTCTGCACTCAGAATTCCACACACATGTCTACATGACTGAAATATTGATTGAGTGAATTTCATACTTCTCAACTGCAGGTAAACAAGGAATAAAGCACTCCAGAGGTCATCGACTATGGCGTGATCATTCAACAAATGAGTGTTACTGTCATGAACCGCAGCAAATCTTTCTTTGGTGTTCAGTAAATTAAAAATCTGGACCGTGTGTGTGTGTTTCACTCCTGCAGGTAATACATTGCTCCTTTACATATTGGTGCAGTAATGTGACTTCTATGAGGGGCTCTCCTATAACTTTCATCAGTCACTCACTTAAGTCCAACACACTCCCCAATTAACATGAATAAAAAAGGCAGCTCTCTCAGGGTCGTTCTTGCCTCTTTAATGGTGAATGGGACAAACTGACATGGAACATTATAATAAAAATTAAAAAACACAGTATGTACCTTTTCCTCTATGATAGCAATAATGTCTCCCACTGTCTCCAGGTCCAACTCGTCTCCCATGTAAGAAGACACTGCTACGAGGTCCTCTTCCACCAACCCTGCCTCCTCACCGAGCTCCACCTTCACTGCAGCTTCTGCTTCACCTTCTGCAAACACAAACACACACACATGAAAACACTGAGCCCAGTATCTTTATCCCCTGTACACCATGAACAGTGCAGGTCAAGAGAACCCTGTGTATTTGTGGGCATGCACCAACAGTTATGCAAAGTGTATACCTGTGATGACCTCATGACCAGGTGGTAAGGCGGTGGCAGTCTGGACTCCATTGGTGAGGCTTCCAGTCGAGTCTCCCTCCCCAACCTGACATCAACAAATTGTCAAAGGTTTTTATCCAGCATTGCTATGACTTTTTAGACCCATTGTGGGGGTTTAGAAATATTTATCAACATTACATTTGAATATGGTCTGTCTGTCTGGATATAAACTATGTTGATGTTGATATTAGAACATGTGGCAATATCCAAAAGACTGTAGGGTAAAATAAGAAAAGTCAGTTTATAGTAGAGTTCTATAAATTGGTGTTTACGGGTATATCTTTTGAGGCGTTTACAACCGAATCTTGTCTGTTGCCTTGTATGACGTCATATCATGTTTAATTCCTGGCATTCTTGTAGTTTTGGAGGTTCCGATCTGATCGGGCTCTTACCAGGCGAGGGCTGGCCGTGATGAGGTTGCCTTTTTTCAGCAGTTCTGACAGGAGAGGGGAGGGCGGCGGCGTGGCCTTCTGGGTTAAGAGCCTCTTCTGTGGGGAGTCATCTACTTGAGCGGCCAGGCCTCCATCTTTGGGCGGCCCCGGGCCTGGAGCATCCGACGCTGGGAGAAACACTCCGACCCCCTGGGCCTGGCAAAGAATCAGTGAGAGCGGTTGGCACAGTGAGCTGAAGTATCTCAACCATCTCCTTCCCGAGAAGCAGCGAGTCCCAAAAACACCAGTGTGATTACTGACTCATAATGAGACCCCAAACTAATAGGAGATACAGATAGACACGTTTGTGGAGTCTATTGTTCTGAAATCAATGTCAAGATATTACTGAAAACAAACATCAAGGACTTTTAATGCATGCGACAGCCTCTAAATCGATTACAGTGAAGCCAGAATTAAACTTCAGTGCAGTGAGTGTGAAATTCCCTTCAAAATAAAATGAAGAAAACCTTATACAACATGTGTTTCTCTCTGTATTGGCAGTTTTCTTGTGGTATCTCATCACCGCTACATGACTATGTGAGGCAAACACTGCTCTATTAGAGGATGTTCTTACAACTGAGTGGGTGGTGGTGGTGGTGATGATGGTGGTGGTGGTGTCATCGGAGGCCACACCGCCTGTATCCATGGGCGTCGTGGGGACCAAAGACTCAGGCAGAGCGTCCACAGTGGTGGGGCTGGCACCCAGAGGAGAACGAACAGTTATGCTGGGCAGACGCTTTGGCGTGTTTTTCAGCGCCTGACGACCTGTGATGGACAGAGAGGAGCAGAGAAAGAGAGAATATATCAATCTTTTTGTTTGGATGATTTTTTTGATTTTTTTTTCAAGGAATTAGAAGAAGAAAAAACTGCAGCACAGAAATGAAGAGATGAGGCATCACGTAAAAGTCATGTACATCAGAGAAACAGTCCCTGGTCTTAACAAGAAATAAAAACTAACATTCCAAGTAGAGGGCAGAGAAAAGTGTTCTAGTAGATTTGTTGTATATAGACTGGGAAAGCCCTGACTGGAATATATATTTTCACGTACTACTTTACAAATGTTATACATAGAATGCCGTTAATCCTTAACATAAAGAGCAAAGTGTCCAAGATTTTACACAATATAACCACACAACACTGCAACTGCTATGAAGTTTATCGAGGTTTTGCGACTTCATACTCGTATGGCAGCCCTGCCGAGTCATGCGAGTGGAATATGTGGCCACGCCCACCACAGAGATAACCAAGCTGTTCTCTGCCAACACTCATGTGGTCCAAGACATTTAGATTTCCTGATGCAGGTCAACAGAGGGCAGTCAACAGTGCAGTGAACCAACCTTGGAAGGCTGTTTCTGTGGCTTTCCTCTTCTGTTCTGCTTCCTCCTCAGCCTGCTTCTTCTTTCTGAGGTTGGGGGGAAAAAAACAAATCACAGTTTAATAGAATAATAGAAAAAGGTAAAGCGTTTGGACTGTGGCTGGAAGGTTGCCACCGGATGAACCCTCTCCCATGCTTTATAGAGATAACTGTTGGGGTGTCCGTGAGCAGTGAACTGCTACAGTGTCGTTGGTCACCGGCCTAATCGCCCCCTTGTTCTCTCATCCCTCCCCTCAGTTTAACTAGACACTCAGTACTTCACTGTACCGTGAGCCATGAATGAAGACTTCTGACACTCTTTTGATGTCATCACCGACACATGCTGAGTAACACGGTTATTATTGCATCTATGAAAAGCAATGCTCTGCATTATGGGATTGAAAGTGGTAACTGTAGAATGGGCCCTACTTTTATTTTTTCCCCATTGTTGAGTTTTTGATAAGCACTTACACACTCAGATTTTAGACAGTCAAATAAAATGGCACAGGGTAAATGTAAGAGGGGATTTCAGATACAGCCTGGGGATTTACTAGACAGCTGTCTGTACAAGTGAATAATGTAGCGTGTGATGTGGAGCATATCCACATGCTAGAGCAGCATTAAGGCCACCTTCCGCCAAGAAGTTATGGAAATTTTCTGTGGAAATATTTGTCACGGTGGTGTTATTAAATTCCTATTCAAGAAATTCAGTAGCTTTTTTTTGTAACTGTTTTTCTATAGCATGCATATCTCGCTCTGTAAATCACATGTTTGTATCTTCTTTTTTTTAATCAAACAGAAGAACTGATAGGAGTCTCACAGTGTGATCTCTGCCCACAGCTCCTTTAGCTGGGAGTCCATGTGACCCATCTGTATCAGATCCATATCCTTCTTCAACTTCCTGTCAGGACAGAAAGCACAGCAGGGTTAAAGATCATGTCTCGCAATCAAATGTATTTTAACTTATTGTATTTTAAAATTGGAACTTTATTGCATTCGTCATATTACATACTATACATAAATACATTCCATTTTGTCTCTGCATTTAACCGATCCTTAGCAATTTAGGAGCAGTGGGCTGCAACTGGTGTCTTACTCAAGGAACTATGGGGAGACCAGGGATTGAACCTACTACCTTGCGGTTGCAGGACATCCACTCTACATTAAGTGTGTATGTACCTGTACTGCTCTTGTGTGTCTCGCAGCAGTTTTTTCAGTTCCTCTATCCTCTCTGTGGTCAGCCTACGCACGATGACATCTTCAATGGTTTCGACCACCTCTCCCTTCTCACCACGCTTACGCCTGCAGTATAGGAGGACAAAAGCGCTTTAGGTTAACTCACACAATATTTGACCTGCATTCACAAACAAAAGTGTCGACACATTATTAGAATTCTGAAGTCTGTGAATTCTGAGGTGTTCGGCTACGTCTGTGTTAGAGTACTGACTTGGGTGCTTCTGTGGCCTCTAGCAGCTCGGAGTACTGTGAGGCACAGTGCTGAGAAACAGGGAGAAAGCTTGTTATACTGAGGCACATTTTGGCTACAGCCCAAGTAGAACTCAGCATAGTTATTTGCTCAACAGACATAAAGAGAAAATGATGTGTAGGTTTGTAGATTTCTTACCTTCTGTGAGAACCAGTCAGGTGGACGGCCAGGCTCCGAGAAAGGCTTAATGGCTCTACTTACAGACACCCTGGAAGACAGAGACATTCCTCACAATCAATACACATGTAGAAAAAAATTATCTGAAAATAAATGAATGTGGAAATTGAAGAAATGCATTCAAATTGGGACTAAATGAAAAGTGAAAGTAAAAAAAAAAAAAGTCGCGTTCATATGAGCATTGGCACAGTTTATAGAGAACATAAAATGGTGGGCACCACTATGCCACAGTAGCTTTAAAAAGGAATCTTATTTCAATTAAAGGGTTACGCTGATACATTGTTGTTTTTCTTTTTAAATACACAGGTAGATATTGGTCTTCTCTTACAAACTGCTTATTAGTTTAAACAAGTCTGACACCTAGTGGTGAGACTTGAGACTAACAGATTTAAGAGGACACACTAGTATGGGTTTCCTAAAAGATGGACTTAACCAGATGATATATGGAAGCTAATATGCTCTTTTGCAAGTGTTTAAGTGTGTTTAAACAGGAATAAATACCTGATTGATTCTTAAATATTTTTGTTTCATATAATGGAGAAACTATGTCATATAAATAAACAGCTAACACAAAACTCTATTATACGTCTTTTCCTGGCGTTACTACTATAGTAGACAGACGTCTGCCTGTTTTCTGATGTATTATGGCTGCCCCCCCTTGTGAATGACACGAGCAGTTGACTACATATATTGAATAGGTCTGTTTCTTACCAGTTTTGGTCGCCACTCCTCATAACAGAGGAGGCCAGGCACAGTTTCTCCCTGACGGACCAGGGCTCCGTAGGTCCCACATTCAGGATCTTGTGTTCTGTGAAAACAACGTGCAGATAAACAGCGAGCTCACCGCACGGTCAGGGTCGCTGGCAGCTTGTTGCTATTCAACAGAAACGCTTGATGTCAGGGCACAAACAAAGAGCAATGAAAGTCCACTGAAAACAGATGCTTCAATGAGAGACATTGTCCTCAGAGTTAATAAATCAAGCTGTCGTTCATGTTTCTAGTTAAACTGTCGTCTCAGGTAACTTCACGTTTGGTATTTTGTTTTTGTTTTTTCCCCGGGGGGGTTGTTTATGGTCGCACATACAGTTACTGGAAATGACGCCCCTTTCCCCCATTCAACCCAATTAACCACACGGGCTGTGATTTATTAATGATACATAAAACCGTCTTGTAGGGTTTTTATTTTCTTGTTTGTCAAAGTTAGCTAGCTAGCTACTGTTAGCTACATTGTTTACAGTAATTTGCTAGCTTGAGGATGCTTCTGACACTGTATCACTTCGTTTATTTTCGTACAAGTACCGGGGCTTAAATGCAACATCTACAAGTAATTAAAATGACCCAGAAGCCATGGCTGTGCAGACAATAACATATACACTTAGCGTTTGCTAAAAGTCTAAACAGTAACGTTGACGTTAGCTTAGCAGCGGTGAAGACGGGGGACACATTCACGAGACACACACAGCTATGCGGCGAAACGTCTTTTAATGCAACCAACCCGACTTGGTTCGACCAAACTCAATTAACCGCAATGTTTGGAGTTTGTTTGCTGATATATTTGTTATGCAATAGGGAAGAAAATAGATAAAGATTTGGGAAATATTACTCACTGCCGATACCGCTCGCCATTTCTTTTGTGACAAGGCCGTGTGCACAACTTCCGCCGGACAGGTTTCAGTGGTACACAAATGTTACGGTAAAAAAAGAGATAAATACTCAGACTGCAGTCAGTACAGTAGAACACATACGTGTTTGTTTGAGTTAGTTTAAAAAAGCAGGACTTTTTTAAACAGTTCAAGCTGAGTCAAGAAAAGGTTGAAGAGGTTTGTAATGTACGTTATGATAGTGTATACTTATTAGGTACTACACCTAATTAATAGCTGCTGTGTCTCCCTGTTAAATGGGTGTGAAAACCCCAACACTACACCAGATGTGTCTCACGAGCAGATGCTTAGTGTCATTGTTCTTTTGCAAGAATTGTTCTTTTTTTTTGCAAATTGTTCTTTTGCAAGAAAGAACAATGACCAAAAGAAAAACATTGTAAGTTGATGTTGTGAACAGGATTTTTTTGACATACTGAAGTCAGGAGTGGAAGTTCCCCATCATAACTCTACCCCATTAATACTTTTTGGGTCTGACACCCCAAAATAAAGTGAATTCTTCTGATGTATTTTTGTCTTTATGCATTTCAATGAAAACAAGTCTTATTTTATATAAATGTTATTGTGCCGTCTACATTGTTAGTTAGGTAACTGTTGTTCAAGGGTTAAGGTTGTATTGTCATTTCACAAAATATTACTAGCCCCCTCCAGGCTAAACACACAGACAATGTATATAAAGTGATCTTCAAATATTGGAATTATAATAAAATATAAACAATGCAATTTAATTAACTACATAAATATTACATTTAGAGGAAGAACTAAAACAAATAATCCAAAATTATATTTGCAAGGGATATATACAACATGTGTAATGTAACATTCAAGCGTCTTGAATTATACTGTAATTTAGACAGTGTTAGCATGGGTATGAGGATAGTGCAAAGGGCAGTGGTGGGGAAGTGTCGCCTACAACACAAGCACAATAGAAAGATCCACGTCAAGCGCAGAGGATGAGGCTATAACATGTGTATACAAATGTCTCACATGTGTGCAAGAATCTCCACCAGGGTCACAAGCAAAGTTGGTCTGCATGACGATTACTTGAGGTCCTGCGAGGCAGAGAGACACACTGGACATATTCTGGAGAGTGAAATGAATGACAGCAGCTGAACTGGACTTCTATTACACGGAAGTGATGATCGGGACAGATCCGATAATCTGAAGTGAAGATTCATTGATCAGTAGAGAGATGTAAAAATAAAATTAAAAAAAAACATGGCAATTCAAGGACAAAATTTAGCTTCAGCTTTCTGAAATAACCTCAACATTTAGCCATTGCATGCTAGCCCGGACAAGAAGCTCTACAAACAATTAAGTGTAATGTGAACTCAGTGTGTAATATATATATATATATATATATATATATATATATACAGTTAGGTCCATAAATATTTGGACATTGACACATTTTTTCATTATTTTGGCTCTGTACACCACAACAATGGAGTTGTAATGAAAAAATCAAGATGTGCTTTAAGTGCAGACTTTCAGCTTTAATTTGAGGGTATTTACATCCAAATCAGGTGAACGGTGTAGGAATTACAACAAATTCAAATGTGGCCACCCTCTTTTTAAGGGACCAAAAGTAATTGGACAATTGGCTGATCAGCTGTTTCAAGGTCAGGTGTGTGTAATTCCCTCGATATTTCATTTACAAGGAGTAGATAAAAGGTCTTGGGTTCATTTCAGGTGTGGTATTTGTGTTTGGAATCTGTTGCGGTCAACTTTCAATATTAAGTCCAAAGAGCTGTCACTATCAGTGAAGCAAGCCATCATTAGGCTGAAAAATCAAAACAAAACCATCAGAGAGATAGCAGACACATTAGGTGTGGCCAAATCAACTGTTTGGTACATTCTTAAGAAGAAAGAACGCACTGGTGAGCTCAGCAGCACCAAAAGACCTGGAAGACCACAGAAGACAACTGTGGTGGATGACAGAAGAATCATTTCCCTGGTGAAGAAAAACCCCTTCACAACAGTTGGCCAGATCAAGAACACTCTCCAGGAGGTAGGTGTATCTGTGTCAAAGTCGAAAATCAAATGAAGACTTCACCAGAGTAAATACAGAGGGTTCACCACAAGATGTAAACCATTGGTGAGCCTCAAAAACAGGAAGACCAGATTAGAGTTTGCCAAAAAACATCTAAAAGAGCCTGTACAGTTCTGGAAGAACATCCTATGGACAGATGAGACGAAGATAAACTTGTACCAGAATGATGGGAAGAGAAGAGTATGGAGAAGGAAAGGAACTGCTCATGATCCAAAGCATACCACCTCATCAGTGAAGCATGGTGGAGGTAGTGTTATGGCGTGGGCATGTATGGCTGCCAATGGAACTGGTTCCCTCGTATTTATTGATGATGTGACTGCTGACAAAAGTAGCAGGATGAATTCGGAAGTGTTTCGGGCAATATTATCTGCTCATATTCAGCCAAATGCTTCAGAACTCATTGGACGGCGCTTCACAGTGCAGATGGACAATGACCCGAAGCATACTGCGAAAGCAACCAAGGAGTTTTTTAAGGCAAAGAAGTGGAATGTTCTGCAATGGCCAAGTCAATCACCTGACCTGAATCCAATTGAGCATGCATTTCACTTGCTGAAGACAAAACTGAAGGGAAAATGCCCCAAGAACCAGCAGGAACTGAAGACGGTTGCAGTAGAGGCCTGGCAGAGCATCACCAGGGACGAAACCCAGCGTCTGGTGATGTCTATGGAATCCAGACTTCAGGCTGTCATTGACTGCAAAGGATTTTCAACAAAGTATTAAAAGTGACAATTAGATTTATGATTATATTAATTTGTCCAATTACTTTTGGTCCCTTAAAAAGAGGGTGGCCACATTTGAATTTGTTGTAATTCCTACACCGTTCACCTGATTTGGATGTAAATACCCTCAAATTAAAGCTGAAAGTCTGAGCTTAAAGCACATCTTTTTCATTTCAACTCCATTGTTGTGGTGTACAGAGCCAAAATAATGAAAAATGTGTCAATGTCCAAATATTTATGGACCTAACTGTATATATATACACATATATACATACACACACACACAACAGATCCATTTAGACTCATGTCAAAATCAACATCTGATGACTTATTCCCACCATCTTCACTGTGGATTGTCAGTCCATCAAGAGAGACGATGAAATGAGACCATTCACAACAGTTTAAATATTGGCCGTCTTTATTTCAACAAGACTAAGAAATGTTGTTTAATATACATTTTCTCTTACAATTTAACATCTATCTCATCTTGTTTTTTTCCATAACATTTAGGAGATACTCTGACAAGTAAAAATCTGATGTACTGTTATGGCCTCTTTTAGAGACATCTAAACCGGCTGCTCTTTATTTACACTTTTATTTTTTTATTCTTCTCATTCTCTCCTCAGGAAGAGTCCTTTCTTCTGTTCTTGTGGGCCGAAGGCTGATGGAAGGCTTTTCAACACCTGTCCAACTCAACTTTTACATCGCTAGACGAAAAGTTGCTCTGTGGATCAAATGAACAACATCCAGCAGCCGGGCCGACTCCCTGCCAGCTGGAAGATGTTGCCGCCCCGGCCCGCAAGCACAGACATTTATCGTCATCACCCAGACACATTTCCTCCTGCCCTCAGAAAGTTGGGTTTCTTCACTCGGCACATCTCTTCCACGTGACGCCAACACATGCACAAGCCCCGGTAGAAATGCTGGCGGAACACAAACACCAGGAGAACTGAACTGAAGCGGTCGCACGCGGAGGCAAAGGCTCCGCTTCGTTATCTTACGACAAAGCGGCGGTAGGTCTACGTGGGTTGCTTTGTCGTTCCTTAATATTCCTGCCCTCGTTGATTTGGAAGCCTGTTAGTTGGCAACGTCACTTTTGTTTTGAAGAAAATTTTCATGGAAGCTTACAATCAACCTGTCAATTTAAAAAGGCGAACAAGAGGCACAGAGGTTGTGTGCAGTAGTTACCATCCGTCTCAACTGCAGCCAATTGTTTCAGACCTGCAGACAAATGTGAAACATGCTGAACATTCCAATTTTCACAAAATGCATATTCAAAGCCCCCCCAAATCGGATCAATTCAATCAATGACTCTCTTTCACCCATGTTTTGCATATGGAAACATTTTGAATGAATACTGTATCTTGGACCATCTATGTTGGTTCTATAAAGCATGTTTACAAGGACGTTAGAAGACATGCATAAGTTACTGTACAAACGCTGCATGGGGCCGCGTCGTTTTAGAGATGAAATGGAGCTAATGCAACTTACAGACTCGGTTATAACATTAGAAGATATAGAAAACCTTATGTTGTGCTTGTCAGCTGGTAACAGCATACTCATAGATCCTACAGGGAATCAGAGCACGTAATGGATACAAATCATCAACATCTACATTCTTTCTTTTTTACCTTAAGTAGTTGCTAATTATGTACCAAGGTAAAAAAAAAAAGAGAAAAATAATTCAGGCGCCATTACTTTGCATTAATTTTGGTAGCACTTGTGACAAAAGTTTAACACTCCACCTCAAGTTGAAATGATGAGAACGTAGGAATGAGGGTAGGTAGATCAAATGGTCCAGAGTCCATTTACACGGTCACGAGGCACAAGTGTGTGTTATGGGACCGGGATGTGGGCGAAGAAAAAAAAAAAAAAAGGAGCACCAAAAAATAAAAACTGTGCATTGACCAAAAAAAGCCCCCGATATCTGTGCACATTGTCCTCTTCCACCACCTAAACTAGCAGTAAAATCACTGTAGTACCTAATATATCTTCATACCAAAAATAGCTAAACATTACAACACCTCTTCAACACAAAACCCTGTATTAAAATAATCTTTTTTCTTGATTTCATTTGATCAAAGCACTCTTTTGTTCCTCTCCTCTCGCTTTATGAACGTACGTGTTGCCACCTTCTCTTTTTAAACAAGTAAGACTGTATAGTCAGATCCTCTGTGCTGAACTGAGCTTACAGTACCAAAAAAAAAAAGGGGGCATTCAGGACTTGTCATCTCTGCCTTCTTTAGGGTTAATGCCAGGGTAGTCCTTCTCCCTCCACGCCGGTTAACTTTCACCAGGACGCCCGCCACATGTCTCCACTCTGTCAGACACTTTCAACTCAACATCACTAGATTGCATTGACTGTGTGAAGTACGACCTTTACTACTGAACCGTTTGAGCTGGGAAGTGAAATTAAAAATTGATGAAGGAAATGGGGGGAAAAAAGGTTAGGTTGTGATAATGCTCACAGCTGACATACAATACGTTTATTTTGGGCTCGCAGAGCGCCTCCCAAAAGCTCTTCTGAAGGACGATTCCATCTCCAGGTCAAACACAAATACTTGTGCTGCAACTTCTCTCACTGTATTTCCGAGAAATGAGAAGATGTTTTTGCGTCTCTTCGGAGCGAACAAAAGCTTTAGCTCCCTAATTCCTGACTGGCTGACGAATGCACAGACACAAACATTCAGTGTTCACATTCGAACGACTGTTAACATCCACAACAAAAATCTCTGAATAATGGAAAGAAAGAACATCCTCAGAAATATGAAGACCTGTCCCACCACAGGCCCTCACTGTTCAACCAAACATCTGGGTAACTATTCAGATATCAGCTGGCGATCACCGAAGAAGGCACATAAATGGATTATGAGATTAAACTGCCAAAATAAGACAATTGTATGACGTTTGTATAGCTGCAAGCAGAACCAGAGCGTAGCTCCAAAAGAGCCATACGGAGTAACGGTTTATCTGGGGGAGGTGGGACAGGTTCTTGGCAAGGAAATTGGATTGCTGGTCACGGATGTCCTTAAAAACATACAAATAATTAAAAGTGAAGTTATTGTAATATTAAGAAGAGTCTTCTCCCTCCCTCCCTCCCTCCCTCCCTCCCCCACCCCCCCTCCCCAAATGGCGGACAGTCCAAGGTCCTGAAGGCAGTCTTTTTAAAGTCTCTGACAGTTTTCTCCTTCGCTCCGTCATTCCCGGTCGTTCTCTTCCTCTTCTTGCCCAGACAGTTTTATCTCAAGTGGGGAGCAAGCAGGGCGAGGGCCAGCCCGCAGAGCGCCAGCGCCATGCTTCCCTTTGTGGCGACGCCCCCAGCCGACGGACCTTTGCTCTTCACCCTTTGTTCGTCAGCGGGTTTGCCAGGGTTCGGGGGAGTGGAGAAGTAGATGTCCCGGTCGGTGTCGCAGGACGGAGAGTCGCAGCCACTGCCGCTCTCCTCCCCTCCACTGCTGTCCTCATCTAGAGAAGAAGAGAAGACACGAGGGTCACATGTGTTCAACTTGGATATTATGTCAGAAGGAAAACCGGGAAGAGCGTCCTCACCATCCTCACCGTTATCGATGGAGATGTCGTTGCCGCTGTGTGCAGCTTTGAGCCAGCTCGTCATTTCCTTCAAAGCTGCAATCTGACTGCGAATCACAATGTCTGGCTTTGTTATGTCCACGTCCACATCAGGGTTTGACACCTGATTGGCCAGGCCGTTGCCAATGACAACTGACTCGTACCTATGTAGAGTGGGAATCAATATTAGCCGAGATGTTGAATTATGTTACGATACTTTAAAGGCAGTGAGATGTAGATTATATGTGTGTGTGCATGTGTGTGTGTATCTTACCTGCTTTTTGCCGTTCCATTCCAGCAGTCGTCCCCTGGTGCGATCCTCTCACCTGCACAAACGGTCTCTGGCAACGTGGACCAGAACTTTTTTGCATGTTTCAGCTTCTTCTTCACATCGTTTGTCTGCATTGAAAAAAAAAAGAAATAAAGTCAGACTCAAAGACTTAAACGCAAAGCAGCAGAAGTGTGGTTGTGCTCTAAGTTTCTCCTCGTCCTTACCAGTCGATCTAAACTAGTCCCAGCAGCGGTAGTGGGTCTAGCATCGGGACTGTAAGGGCGGAAGCGTCCGTTGAAGCCTGTATCTTTGATGGAGCGCTTGGAACGGAAGGCCATGCTCGGTTTGGGCTGCCCACATCCTTGGAAAACCTGTCAGAAATCAATGAGTATCGAGTGAACTTAATGGAACTGAGCTCCTCATTTCTTGCCTTTATTCGTATTTAAAATACTGTGAAATGATACTGACTTTCTGTGACACTTGCATGCTGTTCTCCTGCATGTTCATGATGGCCTCCGAAATCTTCACGTCGATGGGATCCATGACGGATTCAAAATTGAAGGGACCTTCGAGCCGATCTGCTAAACTAAGCATGGCATCTGAAAACCAGAACATAAAATGAATAAGAAATGGAAAAGGAATAATTATTTTAAGCTTGATGTTACAAAGAAACGCCACTAGGGGGAAGCACATGCCTACGAGCAGGAGACTGTCAGCGGGTGAAACCGAGCCCCTCAGCTCATGGCAGAGAAAAGCTGCAGAAACCGGACGCCTCCTCTGACAGTAGCGGTGTCAGCA
The DNA here is from genome assembly GCA_023566465.1 of Cottus gobio. NCBI lineage: Eukaryota > Metazoa > Chordata > Actinopteri > Perciformes > Cottidae > Cottus > Cottus gobio. The sequence continues at coordinate 12,060,862 of CM042216.1, forward strand.
GTCAGGCACGGACGCATTTAACAGCGGTATAGAAACCAGGAAACATCTTTGGTCACGTGAGTCGCGTCGAATAAATATAACGAGGAATGGTGGATGTAATGAAACGGATCTGGCTCTGTGTTTACACAACACAGGAGCTGCATTCATCCTGTGGGTCACAACATGTACAACTTGCACTACCCCTCTCCCTGGACTTATACAAGATGCTAAAGAATGAGGGACGCGTTTGTACACGATTCTTTTTTTCTCTCCAATAAACACTGTGCTCCTTTGTTAAATTGGTTCTTGCTTGAGTGCAATAAAGCCACAAAATACACTGGAGGCATATGTATATATTTCATCTAATTACCCCAATCCCATCATGTCACACTGGTTTCATGGTTTCAAAAGGGGTGCATGCTTAGATAAGGCCGAGGTAGATTAGATTTAACTTTTATGATTCTTTTTTTTTAACGGGGGTGAAATGCGAGCACTGCAGTGGCGAGTTTGATAAGAACATAGAAGCAGGGAGTTTAATAAATATCCTTTGCTGCCAAATCAAACACTTGGCAGGGTGCTCTCTCGGTCGGTCAGTTTAGTAATGGCTGCAGAAGGTGTCCTTGATCACACGATGGTCGCTTACCGAGGAAGTTGTTCCATTCGGTGTCCAAGTCGGCCTGGTTGGCCAGACACCCCCGCAACACATTCAGACAGTAATTCTGGCAGGGTTTCAGCGCCACTTGGCCCGAGCAGTAGGGACAGTACAACATCTTCATGGAAGCTCGCACGCAGCTGGGAGAGGCACTGACCTGGAGGAGGCAAGAGGCAGACTGTTATCATTTCATCATAGCAGGACACTCATCCACAGAGACACGTACTTAGACTGGGAAAGGGCCTGAAGTTATACTTCAACTCCACAAAGCAGTATAAACTTATCCTTAATGAATCACTCGCAGTGGAAAAACATGCCTTCCCAGAAGGGTCAACTTGGCTTATGTTATCACAGACACTGCAATGGAACCGCAGCCAGATTTTACAAGAAAGATATGAAGTCAGGACCACAGAAGGGAGGGACGGACAGAGCTTTCTGGACGCTGTCTCTGTTCGTTATCATCGCTCCACAAGCCCCTCGAACGTACCGTAGAAACTTTATTGACCACCTCTGGCATGAGCGTCAGGCCGCGGACGAAGGTGCGCGCGGCGACAAAGGCCCGCGTCAGCTGGATGCGGAGCTTGCGCGGCACGTCGCCGAAGGGCTGCAGCTGCTCCGTGTGCCGGCTGACGCACTCCATGTAGGCGTCGCTGAATTCGTACTGCACGTTGACCAGCCGGAACATTCTCTCCAGGAGGTCGGCCCAGAAGTCCGACAGCATGGAGTCCAGGTTGACGGCGGCGCTGCCGGACACGTAGTACCGCGTCAGGGCCTCGAAGAAGTTCTTGAACAGCTCTGCGTTCTGCACGTACATCATCCCGTATGTTCGCACGAACATGTTGTGCAGCGAGACCTCTGCATTTTTCAAAAGCTCACGGAAAAAGTCTGTTTCGGGGGAAGAAAGAGGAGGCGGATTAGTGTGATGACTAAATGCCGAGGCTGCCAGAGAGCCCGAACAAACAATTTGACATTGTTAACATTTCATGCCCGTCTACAGGGTGGAATTTAAAGACGCCACAAAGGAAATTTAATTTGTATGATGGGTAACATATTGCTTGGGACATCTACAGAGGCCGAGATTCTATCGATTGACATTGTCAACAGTTCAAAAGCACAATACTGCTGCCACAAGGCTGTAATCCAGCACGTCTAAGGAGATGTCGAGCCCACCTCCCACTTTCTGCCGCTGTGCCCGTCACCATTTGAAATCAGCACGACGCTCTTCTCCCTTCACCTGTGTGCCCACGTCCTGACATTCTCATCGCAACAGTTTGAGCATAAAACCTCGGATGAAAGGCAAAAGAATGTATTGTGTTGAGGGGAACGTTTGGAAGTGAGGAGCTGAGAGGAGTGAAGCAGGAGGGGTGAAAGGTGGAGCCGAGCATCTCTGTCAGGCTGAACGAGTTGGGCCGAGTATGGGAGCGGAGCGGCTCCTGGCCCGGCAGACTTGCCATTCAGCAGGGACGTCTCTCCACATCAAGCCGCTTCAAACTGACCACCATCAATGGCATTTTTCTGTTGTCACATTCCATTCGCTTTCCTTTCTCCCAGCTTGTCCTGGACTGTCCTTCAGAGGCATTTTCAATAGGATTACTGAATAATGCGACCCCCCCCCCCCCCACACCCCTCCTCCCCTACCATATATGGACCTGTACCCCCCCATGTAGCCCTGCATCTCCCTCCCTCCGCCGCTTTCACTTCATCAGTTCCTTCAGAGAGCTCTTCACTAGAGACAGGGAACAATGACCTACTTCATCCTGAGGAATGTCCATCACCCCCACCCCCAATAATCCAGACCCCTCTCCCACGGACACCCCCTCCTCAACCCCCCCAACTTTCTTAATCTGAACAAAATGAGAATTCCTCAGAGTCTCTGAAAAATGCTTCACCTTCAGTCTTGCGTGCATGCAAGCATCCACTCGCCCCCTTTCACTCATCCCTCCCCCTCCCCCCCCCCCCCCCCCCCCCCCCCCCCCACTCGATGGCTTGTGCGCACAAAACTTCTGTCCTGCTGCAGATTCTCTGGGTGCCCTCTGCTTGGCTTTGAAATGTAAAGTTCCCATGCTCTCACAGAGGGAGTCACTAAACAATTTCACACACACACACACACACACACACACACACACACACACACACACACACACACACACACACACACACACACACACACACACACACACACACACACACACACACACACACACACACACACACACACACACACACACACACACACACACACACACACACACACACACACACACACACACACACACACACACACACACACACACACTCTCTCTTCCACTTCAGCCTGACACACTAAAAAGGAATAAATGAGGGAGGGGTGAGGGCAGCTTGGGGCGGGTTAAGTTGAGGGCTTTTTTAACTCCAAATCCCCACTGTGTCGCCAAGGATACCGGAAACACTGCAGCCCCTCCATTAGCCCCCCCCCACACCCTAACACACACACGCACACACAAAGCCAGGGGAGAGGGCACCAAGTTCCACGCTCCTTTGACAGAGATTAAAACAAAAGGTCCACCCCCACCCCTGGAATGTCATAGTAGCCACAAGTTTAAAGTCAGTGAAAAGAGATGGAGGAGGTGAGGAAGAGGAGGAGGATGATGATGAGGGGGAGAGGCACGAAGCAGGAGGACAAACCCTAACTTCTCTATTTCCTTTCTACAGTTTATTAGAGCGGTAATGCCTATATGCTAAACAGATAAGCCCTGTAATGAGTTTGGACAAACCCACTGGTAAAAAAAGAAAAAAGAGCCGCCTGTGCAAGGAGTGTGAGAGTGGTGGTAGCGGGGGAGGGGTGGGGGGCTCTTTGGCTCAAGCTGGGGGTCTAAAGTATGAGAAGCATTACACAGCATCTTGCATTGTCATTAAAAACAGTTTATGACACACAGCCGTCTGCCACAGTCCGGGGAGCTGAACACTCACTCCCTCATGATCTTTCCATTAAAAATGTTGCCGGTCGCTCCGCCACGGTCTGCGGGAATCTGGGTGAAAGGTACACGGAGAGAGCGTACGCTGTAGCGAAATGTAATGAAGAAGGACGACTCCTGCCTCTGTGAGCGTTCGTCTTTCTCCTCTCTCCCTCCCCATCGCCCTGTCATCATTTCCACATGTTGCAGAGAAGGCCAAAATTATACGTGATGATCTGTGACCCGATCAATCATGGGAACAGAGAGTTGACTGACTCTCCGCCCACTCGTCCTCCCAAGGAGATACACCGCCCCTCCCCCAGTAACCCCCATCCCTATAAACTCTGCTCCTCCCAATCCCAGCACAGTAATTGCATCCTATTTGTGCCAATTAGTCCCTGCGCTTCTCCCTTTTCTTATGGGATGGGATCCTGTCCCTCCTGCTGTTGGACTTCAGAGCTTTCGGATGGATGTCTCTTGTGTGTGTGTCTGGAGAGAAGGGGCCTTAATCCAAGCGCTTAAATCCCAGACATAGGCTTGCTCTGCTGGACGGGGTCAGTGCAGTAGGACAGACAGGCGGAGGCCAGGACAAACACAGCGAGGAGACTCAGAGAGGGAAGAACTATTCCTGGCCCTGGTCTTAATTGGCCATGACTCCGAGCTCCAGGCGCATGAAGAGAGCCTGCCTAATCACATACACCACTTCCTGAGTTTGTTAGTTGTGCAAGCAGCGCGTTGTTGTGTCTGTCTCTGTGTACGCGCATCGCAATCGGTAACGGCAAATACATAAGGGCACTTCCTGTGCCAGTTTCACGGGGGGGGGGGTGGGGGGGGGGGGGATAACAGGAAATAATAGGACGGCAACCGAGCCTGTCACCGTATCCAGTGAGAGAGACAGTCTGATGTCCAGGTGAAAGAGCGCACCAGCAGGCTTTTGTAAAGGGATCCACATCTAACGGTTCAGAGACAGCAGCAACCTGAAGTGTGTGTGGGGTGGGGGGGGGGGTGGGGGTGGGCGTGGGGGGGCACTGTCAGCTGGAGGACTGCGCCCTCTTGGTCAGATAGTTGACCCTACAGCTATTCAGGCTTCGTCAAACTCTGTACGACTTTTGCGTGACTAGTCTGATGTGATGTTTGTGCTACACACCTGGGTAACCAGGGATATATTTTTTATATAGTTATGTAAACAGACAAACTGTCAAGACGTTTCTCAGTATCAGTTTTTCTAAATCAAAGAGCGAGAACCCTTTTTAGTCTCGCCATCTTTCTCAACACATCCATTATTAAATGTGCAGACAATAAAAACGTCACCGCTCGCAGTCCCAATAGACCAAATGCAAAGCAGCTACGAGAAATGTCGATGTACTTATTCAACCTGGAAATCGTTCTCCTTTTTCTCTGTCCTATTGCGACACGTACTGCTACATTCTCAGGGTGAAATGGAAAAAGCATGAAAGCGGTACTGTACGGTGAGGAAGGTTTTAGTTTGTCACCTTATATGCAACTGTAGAAGACCAATGTAATTAGTTACCTAGTTAAATAAATAAATCATTATCTACAGAGATTAGGTATCTGTAATACATAATTTGACTATTTAATGTAGAGCTGCTGTTATTCTATTAATGGATTGATCGAAAATCTGTAAATAGTTTGACAGTCAAATAATCATTTAAGTTCACTGGTTACTGCTCTTAAAATGTAAATATTTTCAGATGTCTTCATGGTCTAATGGTTGCAGCTCAAAAAACACCTTTACAGAAAGCAGACGGGACCTGAGGAGAGCATGGGGGTCAGAAACAAGCAGAGATACGTTAAAGTGATCGACAGGATGAACAGCGAGATATCGCGTGTAATGTAAAAGAGAAAGGAGGGTCTGAGGCGTGAAAAGAGAGGTGGTTTCTGGGAGTGCGGGGCATAAGATAGGGACAAAGGGGCAGTAAGAGGAGGAAAAGAGGGGCGGGACGGCTGGAGCAGCCACTGCATTCTGACACGTCACATTCCTGTTCACATCTGGCTGCAATACACACTCTCCTCGTTACCGGCGATCCCTCGCCCTCTTTCACGGACGCATAAGATCTGAAGGTCTCTGACTTGCATGCGCGCAGGCACGCATGTGTGCAAACAAACAAACAAAAAGACGCATCAAAGTACGCACGTCACAGGCAACATTCCAATGTATTCAGAAACTTTAAATTCCGAAAATGTTATCGTTCAATCTCGTCGTCCTCCTCCAGCGGCGCTGCCCCGGTGACACGGTCGGCTGGCTGAGGGGAGTCAAAGCTGTCCCGCTGCCTCGGTGACTCAGCACTGTTGCATGTTCCCATGAGCTCCCAGAGAAACCCGATCCCAATATTTACAGGCGCACACGCACACACACAGGAAGTACAGAGAAGACTAAATCTGAAGATGTGTGTGGTCCGCCTGGAAGCGTGCACGTCTCTCTGGAGAGAGAGGGGGAAGTGGGTAGCGTGGGGGTGGATGCTGAGGAGCGGAGACGTTGAGAGACAGGTGGACGGGCCGACGGACACAGACAGACTGTCTCCGCACTGGCAGGTGGGAGCGTCCGTCAAAAATGCAAGTGCTGCTGCGGAGCCCCGGCACACTAGTCTGAAAAGCGGCTGGCGTGTGTGTGTGTGTGTTTGCTTACTGTCAAAGTGGTCGTGCCTCTGTCTGAAGGTGGATTGTAGGTTGGTGCTAAGCCTGGAGACGGGAGCTTTGATCTCCGTGTGGCTCTGCTGGCTCAGCTTCTCCTCCATCTCCAGCGTGCAGCAGGAGAAACCCTGCGGACACACTTTCAGCGGGGCTCCTGGAAGAGACGAACACACACCGTTAAAACACAGGCAGCCGTCAACACGGCTCACGTTAATTGGTGACGTTGGAATGAAAACAGTTTTGAACAGTGGGCCTCTAAAAAGGTGATCCCATTTCAATGATATACTTTAAGACACATTCCGAATCTTTACGACTGCAGAGTGGCTTTTGTTAATGTGTGCGAGGTTATCAATTACCTGAGCCGGCTTTACTGGATATTTTACTTGTTTGAAACACACAAGCGTATCGATCATTAACACCATTCCTTGCTTTTGTCCGATGAAACCTTTCCGCTACTGAGTAACAACTTCACCCCTCACCAAATCAAATGCACCTTGGCTGTGAAAACCCCCTTAACTGCACTTAAGTGGATTAATTGCAACACTCAGCCCAGAGCAGCCTTTAGCCGGCCACTTTATAGAGCCTCGCTCTTATCCCGGCACTTCCCCGTCCTGATTGATAGTTCGGCGCTGTAGCTTTCTCTGAGTGCCGTGTCCTCCTAAAACACAGACTTTTAAGAGGAGAGGATTAGCTCTTCGCCCACTTTGCTGGTAAGAAGGCTGACTCCATCCATGGGAACATTGGTGCAGGTAAATGTTTTTGTAAAGGATTTCCTTCTCTCTCTTTTTTTGGCTTTGCATCAGCGCAGGGCTGCATTTTTCCAAACTGTTTTAGGAGATTGTTTCATTAAGCACTTTTATTTTTGATTTCCATGTGACCTCAGACGTTGTGATCCATAGTGGAAATCATGATGCCGTCTCTCTCTTTGTTTACAAATTAAGCATAGAAATAAACACTGCCAACGAGGAGAGATGTGAAGTGTTTTTCTTCACTGTAGTCGGACAATTGTTCCACAAATGCCCGTGTAGACAGAGAACCTGTAACTGTTTAAATGTTCTCAAACATCTGCTTTCTTGGATTGAGCCAAATAAACTCAACACAACCCACTCAGAGCTTTTCTTCCGCTAATATATGTCTATATACAGTCTTTGATAAAACAGCAACTGCCAACTTTGTCAAAAGTGAGTTTAACATCCAATTAGGGAAGGAGGGTTCGTGGGAGGACGAATGCAAAGTCGCAGCTGCAATAATGTTTTGTCTTAAACGTGGCTGTTGGAATTTGGGAGAACACAGGGATCCTTTCACTGCATCCAGGAGCCAGTGGCCCGTTTGGTTTTCCCCACCAGCTCGTGCTCACTGACTCGAGGCCTGTGTGCAGGTTACGGCTACCAGAGCAGCTCCCATGCCACACATGGCTCCACTGTCGCCCGTTATGTTTTCCAGCATTTATTTATCCCACACTGAATGAACCTTCAGAGATCAGGCTGACTCTCCACATAGTGTGTGCAGCGAAACGCGTTGGGTCCGTTCCCGTTTTGGGAAACCCTGAGAAGCATCAGCATTTTGTTTCACGTCACAGGGAACTCAAACTCACCCGGCGTTAGCCGGGTCTCGTAGCTACTATAATTGTCAATAACCGGGACTTTCATTTAAATCTGTTCCATCCTTCTTTTCTTCCGTGAATTGTTGTGTTTAGACATAAATGAGTTCACCATTCAAAAACCCAAGCCAGTTTCTCTAAATGACGACAAAGGACAGGAAGTACCTTGAATCCAAACTACAAGTGTCGTCTTGCTTTTTATTGGTGAAGGGATTTGGTAAAGCTCACAGGCTTTATCACTTCCAGCTTTGTGAGCGTTAATCATGAACCAACTCTATATTCCATTACTTTTTATTGCTAGAGTTTTTTTGGGAGGGGGGGGGGGGGGGGGCCTGCAGTTCCTCTGGTTTGATCATCAGTTTTCGACAGTGGGATTTTCCTTTTATCTTCTTGCTGATTGTCATGTTTAACATGTCACCATAACAACCTTTGCCATGTGGGTTTGTTACTCTGACATCTTGAGGTTGTTTTCGTTATTTTGGTGCATGTAATAGAAACAGGACTTTGCTTTGATGACTTATTTTACACCTTTAGATAGATACAAAAACACGTTTAAATCAAGTTTCCTATAGCTTCAAGAGCTGACTAGAGCCGGCTGATCTATGAAGCTAATCACGCTGCAAACAACAAAGACCGTCTCGGTTAAACTGACATGTTAACCTAACTTCATGTTAAGAACATTAAATGTTGAATAATCTAACTGCAGCATCAGAAGTGACTCGCAGCAGTACAATCATGTAAACAGGGCACCAGAGGGAGGGATGCACCCTGGCGCCATAAACTGGACTCCTCCGTCTGGGATCAAGTCCAAATAAGACTCAAGTCACTCCTCCTCTCCCAGTCCCCAGTCCCCCCCCCCCCCCATATGCATAATATACACACACTTGCACATACCCAGGCACAGTTGGCAGCCCCTACCCAAACATATTCACACATCACATCACTGCTCAACACATGGCTCTTTGTACAGGCGTGATTGGAGGTAGAGGGAGCAGCAGCGCGCACACAGACTGGACTTTTAGGTGAAACAGCCATCCAGTCTCTCCTCCAGAGGGGCCCCCTGCTTGCCCACAGCACAGGCGTACAATCAAAAGGGCTATATCCACATGGAAAATAGCCCTAGTTACCAAAGTACACAAATAAAAGTGAGATGGTCAATATTTCACAGGAATGTCTGCACAAATGTCACGTTGTTAGCTCAAAGGATTAGCTCTCTGAAAACTGAAGATTCTTAGCTAATGCATACTTTGTGAAAACATTCTGGCAGCCAATTCCTCAAACCACCGGGAGAAAAGAAATGGCCCTGCTGGAACACAAGGGAGCGAGCAGTTAACGGGAACTGTTGGATCCCATAAAGATCAGCGTCACACCGGACTGGGTGAGACACTTCTCTGCCTCACTATTTCACAATGAGCCTGGTAAGTGCCTGGACGCATCAGTTACTTATCCACCATCGCTGGCATGAAGAGTCTTTGTGTGGCAGCTGAACTGGCTCTCGGTTGCCGTACGGAGCTCTTTAAGAAAAAGGCGGAGGTGTGGGGGGGGGGGGCACTCACCCCTCCAGCTTCCCGAGCACTTTAGGATGTAACAAGACGCAGAGACAGAGCACGGTTCAAGCGTCGCTCAGAAGAGGAGAACTGCCATTTATGGTGGTCAAAACAAGAGAGCAGCAACTTGTAAACAAACATGTGACTGTGTGTCATGGCATTCATCAGCACTCTGCAGCCTCCCTGCTTTCCCTTTGTGGGGAGACCACCGTCTCCTTTTTAAATGGCTCATAAAATAAGTCACTTCCCTCTGACATTGTCCTGCCTCTCAAACTCTGTTCTCAGAGGAAGGATGGTGGGGGGAAGTGAAAACGCCTCACAGACAAAAACCAGATTAGACACCTCACCGCCCCCTCTGCCTGCCATCATGTGCCCCTGAACCAGACGGACCTCAGGGTGCCCCCCCCCCATCCACATACACCTCCGCCTCGACCACCACCACCCTGCAGGCTTAACCAGCGAGGTCAGGGGTTAACAGCCCCTCCTCTGAGAGAGGTCCTGTCCTCTGACCCCCATCCACCAGCCAGTACATCCACAACACACAGTAACTCAGCCCCCAACCACTCCAATAATAACACCACCAACACCAAAAGGAGACTAAAAGCAATTAAGATCCAAAAAAGTCGCAAACACATGCGAAAAATATTAACAGAAAACCTTCACATATGAAGATCTGAAGTCATAAAAGGCCCCCAAGGAGTATTTCTGTAGCCCTCTGAACTCGGGACGTCACTAAAGCCGCTCAGGGAGCCGAGGAGGAGGCCATGGGGGTACCGCATGTCAAGAACCATTCGCCCACGTCTGTCACTAATTGGAGCCCGGTGGTCTGCGACTGAACCCAAACCGCCGAGCTTTCACAGACATCAACATTTGTAAATAATTAAGTGATAAACTGTACGTTGCTCATAGTCTATGCACATACTAATTCAATCCCAGCGGAATGTAGGTAATTGGAGACGGTGAATACTGGGGCGATTTCATTTCAAAACAGGGAAGGAAGGAAAAAAGAAAACGTGTGAACATTTTCCAAGTCTGTCCGATTGATTTCCAAATGTCCAGCATTGAAAATTCAACCCCAAACACACTCAGCATTGTGAGGCCTGCAACGCAAAACTTAGAAATACAGATGTGGCTATTAATTGTCGTGTTATATGCTGTAACATGTAAAGGAGAGCGCTGCCAGTCTATTGAGCATTACTCACACAGACTGTTGTAAATTTGCACGCCCTGCAGCCATAACATTCTCCTCTTGCTTCTCACCTCTGTCTAGGGTGTAATTATCCAGGGGGAGGAGGGGTTTATGGGATCGGTGCCATTTGTTGGATAACTTTCTGTTTTGCGTCCCATCGTACACAATCACATGAGCTCATGGTGTCGAGGAGCCTGTGATACTGCTTTTTACAGTGTGAAGCTTTACTTACGAGCACAATGTCTACTGAGCATTTTAGACGTCAAACGCAAAGTAAGGAGGCATGACGTGATGAAAAGAGTGATTAAAAGGCTGCGTATTTCACTTCCAAAATCACAGCAATTGCTGTCTAAGTCAAACCCTTCTAAAATGATTTCCTGTTGCAGCATGTTGTCAAATCACCACTTTGTTTTAGGGCACCCTTTCTCTTTAATCTGGAAGGACTCCATCTGGATATTAAAAGAAAAATGAATTCCTTTACACATGACTTGTTCAAAAATGCCATTCATCCATTTCGGAGAAGCTTTTCCAATTAGTTTCTCAGCGAGCAATTCAATGTGTCAAACATTCTGACTCGGTGCCCTCCATAAATGAATCAAATCAAGTCATTTGAAAGCAAAAGTCTCAAAATGTTTTGCTTTTATCAGCTTTCAGTAATGGCCTTGGAAAAGGCAGCATTTTATTCAGAGGGACGGATGTGTCCATTTTGGAATTAAACATCTATTCAACGATGAAATAAATGTGTGAGGCATAATTGTGGCTGGGTTTAGCGAGGGGAATCTCCCGCATGAGATCAGCCTATAGCTGTAAAAACAAAATGTGCCAAAGTCAAACTCTGAAGGGAGGAACATGTCATATCTGAGCCACCAGTGTCCTGTTCTTTAACACAAAGCTTTCACAGTTTACAGTTTGGAAAAGTGTTCTGGTATAATATGATATTTCCCCCCATATTACAAGAAATCCTTTAACTAGGCGAGCTGACTAAGAGCTCAGTCTTATTTACAACCTGGAGGAGTTGCTGCAGGGGGAGGGAAGGCTACAAACATCCACACATTCACGTCAGGCTGCTGCTCCCTACAACCGCAGACTCTTGCTCAAGGGCATCGTGCCAGCAGAGGGAGGAAAGTGGGCCTTGATGGCCTTTCCCTTTCAGATGTTTCTCGCTATTTTCTTCAGACAACCTAAGCATTAAATATTGTGTTACTAAGAGGTTAACCTTTTCACAATTCTTAAGTAGAAATTAAACAAAATGTTCTGCGGAGTCAAAAGTTAAATATAAGTTACACTACATTATGTGGAATTTCACAATAAGAAGTGAGATTGTCCAAACCATGTAAAGGAGCGCGAAACCACTGACTAACATAAAAAAAAAATGTAAAAGCCAGGATAAATATAACACACGTTGTACTAGCCATTACATTGATCTTACACGCCAACATCCTGCGTACATGGTGTACTCCGAGCTACGGCAGAATTAACCGCAAAAGGGGGAAAAAGGTTCAACAACATTATGTTGTAAGCGGAAACCATCATTAGAGACTGGACGGTCATATGGAGATAATCAGGGCAGGGCCGTACTTCCACCTACTCTGTGTCTGCACGTCAGCCTCTTACAAAAATAGAGTCATGACAAGTTTATAGCACTTTAGGCCAAACCAGTAATACTTTTTTTTAATTTTTAATTTTTTTAAAGGGAGTCCAAAAGAGCCTGGAATGTGCTTGCAGGGGACTTTTGAAACGGACTAGTATTTTAACAAATGGTTGGTAACGATGCCAACCCCATTTCTTTGCGCCCAGTGTGTCCACGCAGAACTGAAGTGAAACGTTAAATTACAGACAGTGTAGTTGAAGCTGTTACAGCACTTTATTGACAGGCTAATGGATGTTACTTTCCTCATCACTGAGGTATTAATCAGTGTTTGGTCTGATACCCAGCTCTCTCCCTCAGAGATGCCAGGTGCCACGTCTGCGCACACACAGTAGATCTGCGGCCACTCGCTGGGAGTGGCAACAGCATTTCAGCACAGAGCTCCAGCTGACCCATGACTCAGACATTATGTCACTCTCATAACCAGCCTATAGCCAGTAAAGGATGTAACCGAAGTGGGCGACGGCTTTAAACATTTTAAGCTAAGTAGTAAAATCTTTTACAGGAATCGTTTGAAAATTGCGACCAGAACATCTGCATGTTTGCCTCAATAAAAAACGTCTGCCTCAGTTTGTTCTTGTGCTGCTATTTGGATTCGCCGTTACATGTTGTACTCGTACATTACTTTCCTCTAGATTGGTCAGTTGCGTTTTGGAGCCCACTTTATTTTGTGTTGTTGCCGTATTCTATTTGTTGAAAACATAGTATCCCCATGAGGAGCGCTGTGCTCATCTCACACACACTTGCACATAAAACAAGAGCTGTGCAGTTCAATAAATCACCATGTTGACATTTTGTACAACAGTACGGAGATAAAGAGCAGCTGAGTCCCATGGAATAAATACAAACAGCTGATTGGTAAGATAGGCCTCTGAATGACTTAATACATACAGGATACAAAACACAGAGGTTGCCGTGTACAGATAGTATTCAGTTACATCTCTTCTTACCATCACTACACATCGGCTGGTTGTTAATTTTGTACATTCATACGTCTCCATAAAATACTGTACTTTGCATTTTGACTGTGTCCAATGACAAAACACTTGAGACCGAAAATCTCAACTAATAAAATTGCACTTGAACAGTGTTGGTTAATCACGTAGCTTTGATTTGGGACTCGGCGTGTCGTCAGCTGACCAGAAAGCAGCCATGCCTCCTCACATGATGAGTCATGACACCAATGCTGATTCAAACCCATGACTCGGCATCAAACAGTGAAGTGTTGAGAGGTTAACGCAAAAGAACAATCGCCTAGACCCTCGGTAACATCCATAAATAACAGGATCTACTTCTGGGAGGAAGCCTCTTGGTAGCGGTGAGCTCTGGAAATGTCAGCACTGCTTGCGACATGAGAGATTTACTCCACTTAGAACAATGCTCACCATCCATTTATGAGGCAGGAAGTTTTGGTTTAGGAGAGTACTCTCTGGAGTGAATGTTCTCAGCTACCAGTCAGCCACAGGGCTTTGGATAATAACGGAGTAAAATTATGCTTCCCTAAATAAATCAGGAATTAAAATCTGCACCACAACACAGCTGTCAAAACACCAAACTGCCAAAATGTAGAGAAAAGGTCTCCTGCTGCGTGGCACGAGGAAAAGCTCTTTACAAGCTCCACGTCTGATCAACTGCTTTTTAATGCAGTCGTACTTCGCTGCCACAGACAAACTCTAAATAGACCATTTGTCATCCGGAGGGAGAAAATGTCATATTAAAATGTTTATCCGTGCTAAATCCTCCACATTTCGGCGTGAATCGTTTTCTAAGAAGGCGTACAATCCCACATGCAAAGCACACACTGGGATCTGTAAACCTGAGCCCTCCGCCACCAGAGTCCATTTCTGATTACTAAAACAGTCTGGGCCTCTGGCCAATTAAAACTCTCCATTTGTGAACATTCCAAAACGCTGTCATCCATGAACATTTACCCAGAAGCCCCTGGGGAGATTCCACAACATTGCCCCGGCCTCTCGCTCTGTCTGTTTCCCTCTCTCGTACCGGCCCTGCATCTCCGGCTTTGTCTCCCCACACAAAAGCTCCCTGCCGACACCACTTCCCAGGTCACTGCTTTGTCAGGGTTTCAACTGGCTCCTGCACTTCCGAGCACATTTAACAAGTCAGGACCAAAATTCCAACCACTGGGGCAAGGCTGAAACGTTCACCTGTCGCACAGAAATATATGAAACCTCTCGTGGTCAGTGGAAAAATCTGGGGGACTGCGTGTGACTCCCTGACCTCTTGTGTAGGTGGCGATGACTATTTTCATAGCCTCTTGATAGCAAGGTGGATATTACAATACCCTTTTTAAAATGTATTTCTTAATTTAGATCAGTTCTTTACATGGTCACATATCTCCACCTTCATATGTCACAATGCTGCTTATAAAAAGGTGAAATACTCCTCTATATTGCCTCTTAGCGAAATGCTCAGAGGGAATTTAAGCTCTCTCTGGTAAGGGGGTGAAGCAGTGTATAGGCCTAGGTCTTTTATTGTGAAAGGTAAGAAAAGAAAGAGTGCAGCTTTGGTTTGCAGTCTTGGTTCAGACCACCGGGCCGCCGTGTTATTATTTGATTACCTTCATAAGTATAGGTGCACCTAATAACCCTCAGTTGCAGAACTATATTTTGCTTTGTGCATCTGGTTTGTTGACAAGTCGTGCAACACTTCTGTGAAAGGGCAAGGTTCATGTGTTGGTAAAAAAAAAAAAAGAGCTCACCACCTATGAAATGAAGACAAAATACTATTCTGGAGAGAATATTGAGTGAAAACATTTCAAAATTCAAGAGTGAGTTAAAACGAGAAAAAAACAAAGATGAGAGGAGGAGGCCAGAACAGGGTGGTAATTCAGTCAAAACTGTCACAAGCTAAAGTGAACATTAAGCAAGTACAGAGGTCTGCAAGAGGTCAAGAAAGATGGAGGACGAGAAAGCTGGAGGCTATGATTCATGTTAACATAGAATCGGGGAATTCGTACTTCAAACAGAAGCAGCCCGTGTTTCCCGGAGGTGACTGAATTGGGGCCACTTTCATAACGTGCTCTGCACAAACTATCATCAACTTGTTTGACTTCCTTCCGGTAAACACAGCAACCACCGGAGACTGGCTCGACTGCCATTCAGGCATTCAGACCTGCGCAAGCTTCAGCAGTCAGCCAGGTGGTTCCAACATGAGTGTCTGTGTCAAATATTGTATGGGCCATAGATTCATACCATCACTCAGCTGGGAATCTTTTCTAAACAGCACCTATCAGAGGGAGTTGGAGGCAATGATTCACGCTAACAGCTGGTCTAATCTTTCACCCTCTCCACATCTGTCTTTAAGGTTATGTGCCTTTTGATGAGCCGCAGAGCTCCAGTGTTTGATGCTTTTACTACAGATTCCACCTTTTACCTGGTCTGTGTGTGTGTGTGTGTGTGTGTGTGTGTGTGTGTGTGTGTGTGTGTGTGTGTGTGTGTGTGTGTGTGTGTGTGTGTGTGAGAGAGCGAGGCTACGTTGTGTTTAAGATTTGCAGAGATAGGCGGCGGTCTTGCAGACAAACGGAGAGGACAAGTTACAGCACAGCGTGATTGTCAGGAGAAGAAAGGGGGTAAAAATAAAAAAAAGAAGTAAAGAGACACAAAAGACTTCCTGGCTTGTCCCTCTACACCAGCCCTCCATCTTTTCCACTGACTCATGGCACACAATTTAAAACACACTTTAAAGCAGAAGAAAAACACTCTTGCTTAAGGCCAAGTGCTTTACCATGGGACCCTGAGTAAACACCGTGGAGCCGTCAGAGAAGCAGACTACTGTTGGGCGTACGAATAGGTCCTCTCAGATGTGCTTCACACACTGCTCCAGAACAGTGCGTCAGCTAGACTATCGGAGGAGGCTTTGCACTTAAAACGGCCTCAATGGGCTGGGCATAAGGGCCTGCAAGTATATCAAAAATAAATCACGACGTCCCACCCTCCTTCTCCACATAAAAAAATAATTTAAAAAATCCGACTTTGCTGAAACATATGCAAGTCTTTAAAAGGACTTGACACACAAACAATACATTTCATCGCTGCTAGTAAAAAGCCGGCTAACCCCTCCTAAGGACAGGGAGCTCTGTCCTGACAATGTTTATAACAGACATCCAAAAGCAGCTGAAGTCCACCAGATGTTGAGGCGGGACGGGGGCCCGACGAAGCCCCCCCAGGCAGAATGAGGTCAGGTACAAGATCAGGTTTCTGGAAGCTCAAAGCTACAAAAGGGCAACAAAGATTCTGATATACCTGTTGGGCCTTACGAAACTGGACACCAGCAAAGGCGGTGGGAAGAGAACCACTCATCGCAGTCTATCAAAGGGCCTCGAAAGTCTAAACCTAAACAGTACAATGGTCTAATGGGCCCCCGTCATGGGCGGCTCAGTCCGTTCCCGATGATGTGCGCTGAATGTGTCGATAAATCAAAGTCGCTTGCCATTCCGAAAATGTACAATATTGGCGAGATGACTCCCACAAAAGCAAGAAAAAGAAGAAATAAACGCTCTCAAAACACACTAACCGAATTTGCTGCTTTTGGAGCTCTCATTTAAGAAACTATTTGATCCTTTCATATGTGGGTTCCTTTTTCCCCCTCACTCGCTTCTGACCCGCTTCTAACGCATATCATCGACTCGTCAGTCATATTCACAGAGCTATGTGAAGCAGCCAAAGATCTGTTGCTTGTTTTTCTTTAACCGGAGAAAATTACTTTTTTAAAGTATTGACGGGAGGGGTGGGGGGTGGGGAATCTAACAATACAATTTATATGAAAATAAATGAGAGTGAACAGCACACAAGGGGATTAGGCAAATATTAGGAAACCTATTAAGCGTGCTGCAGTTTGGAGAAATGATCTAAGTGTGAGTGACTTCCTCGTCAGTGGGATTCTTGATGTCGGCCTTGGGAGTAATTAGCAGGGATTACAGCTCGCCTGGCCAGCGCCAGCTCCGGGGTTCCAGCCCAAACACCCAGGCAAGTCCCTGGCTTCGCTCCCTCACCGCTCTCCCTAACCACACGGGCCTCTGGCGAGTCGCACAAATCCTAATGATGATCACGACCATCAACACGGACATCCATCCTGCTGTGGCTTCGTTGTGAAATCAATAAACCGACCACACTGCCTGCCTGCCCCCCCCCCCTCCCGCCGGCAGCTACGCGGTGAGATGGCTTAAGTGAGCGAGCGGCGGCGTCAGCGTATCAGGCAAAGGGGGGAAGAGGGGGGTTCACACTCCACCCCTGCAGTTTGGGATCAGAGCCCGTGGCCCTTTCGCCACACTCCTCACAGCTGGCTGAGTGACACCAGCACCGAGGTGATCAACACAAAAGGAGACGCACGGCGGCATCGAATATCAGAGGAACAAAATAAATAAATAAAAGTACACCACCAAGCATCAACTGCACTAAAGGACCTTCGCAGCCAGAGAAGCTGAACAATGGACAATGGCGCGAGGGTGAGGTGGAAGATAAGGAACAATATCTGTGATAAACTCAGCAATATACTAACATCACCTCATCAAACACTGTGTAAAGTCAAATGCTTTTAAACATTTAGAACTGATAACCAACCGGTGTGTTCACTAGAGTCTAGTTTTGGCATGTGCATCATCTGGAAGCCAGAGAAAACCACAAATGTAAAAAGCAGACACTAGACAGGAGAGGGTAGATGGGTTTAAAGGAGCACGGGAGCAAATACCAGAAAACCACCGCCAATGGCGAAAAAGAGAGGAAATCACCCAGGGATGACGAGGAAAGGAAAGATCAGGTATGAAACTAAACCTCCCGGAGGAGCTGCTGAAGAGCGAGTGCAGGGAGAAGAAAATGAACTGATATGTCAGTCGGGACCGAGGGGTGGGGGTGGGGGGGGGGCGGGCGTGCAAACAGGCCGCGTTAACAAGAGGTTTCAAGGGGGGGCGCTACCCTCCGCTCAAAGTGCGGAAAACCGCAAAAACCAGATCAGGATTTCTCACAGCTTGCATCAGACAGGGACAAGCACAGATCCTCCAAATGATATCGTGTCGAGTTTAACTGCAGCCGCTCGAGCCAAAAAAATTTACTGAGGGGCCCTTAGGTTAAAACCTTGTATTGTGTCAGGCAGGCCCGAGTGCTCACAGGCTGCATGTACATGCCTGTGTGACTAGCCGACGATGAGTCACAGCGCATGCACGCTTCCAGTTACTTTCCCCAGATTCCCCAAGCCTGTGTCACATACACAGAGTTCCTGGCCCACAGTTCCTCCAAGATACTCAGTGAAACTTGCTCCGGTACAAAACTCTTTCCTGTCAGTCAAACTCCACCCCCTCCTCCCTCCCTCCTCCCTCCCTCCCTCCTCTGCATGCCTCGGTCTGTCTCTCGGGCGCTCTCTTTGTTGCCGTGTGTTCCCAGCTCCGGGGCTGCAATGTGTGGGTCTTGGTGGTCCGGTGTGGAATGCGTGAGGGGGCCGTCCTAAAAGGGGGTGCTCAATTGTTCCCACACACAGCATCCACCCCCCACTGATCTGTCGCTCACTTGGCCATTATAGGGGGGGGAGGGGGGGGCAAAGCAAAAGGATGCAGAGAGATGGAATTACGGACGCTCAGTCGACACATGCACACACCGCTATTGAATGAACGCTACACTTGGAGCATACTGAATGAGTTTAAGGGGGGAAACGAAAGATTCCACATTCCTACATGTTACAGAAGAGCGGGTGGAGGGTGACAAAATCATCCATGAAACAAAACAACTTGTTTTAGTACCATTCTTGAAATAGTTTATTCTCAAAAGAACGCAGTGATAAGCTTGATTTGTTATGGAGCGACGATGAGGCAGCGGTTGCATGCAGAGCAGTAAGAGACAGACAGAGACAGACAGAGACAGACAGAGAGAGAGAGAGAGAGAGAGAGAGAGAGAGAGAGAGAGCCTGGTCTCAGAGCTGCTGCACCGCGATCGCAGGAAGTTGATAAGAGCGGCGAGTTACCGCAGAGCCGGCAGGCACGTGTAGCTGCCTGCACTCCTCTGGCCCCCATCTGGACCAGGCTCCTCCCAGGTACACAAGACCTCAACCTCATGATACCTAAACTCAATTATCCTGAAGGCTCGCCAAACAATTAGGGAAGGGACGTCACTGTGCACGGGGGCCGAGAGCAACAGGAACCATCACATTATCACTTTTAACGGATCTCCAAGGACACCAGCAGGGGCTTACGATGTCGACCAGCCTTCCGGTTTCCTGAAACACTAGAAATGTGACAACATCAATCAGAATAATATCTACTGCCCTTTGAATGAAGTATATGAAGTCATTACATTATTTTGTAAGCCCAATGCAGGTAAAACAAAAGCGGAAGTCATCAATGAAGGTTGAGATGAATGCGATTTGCCAAAGCTTGCATTTTTACATCTGTTCTCGAAAAGAAAAAGGCATACATGGCAAGTGAAAGGAAGTGCTTCAATGGTTTGAAAGCGAGAAGATATAACCGACTATCACTCGCTCAGGAATGTTATCAGCGATTGAAATGACAGCTCAGCTCATGTGCAGTGTGGCTGCACCGACAGTATTCCCTCATTACGTCATGAATCAGGCTTGGTTGCAACCACGCCTGTGGGTGGAACTAAGACGGTTTCTTCAATGACACACCTGAATATTTTTGATCCCGCTGTATCTGGCAAGAAACGAGTTAGGGCTCGAAACATCTTTCATGTACTAATTGAGAAAGAAGAAAAGAAGCCATCTACAGTTACAATTTTGGGATAGATTTGTGTTTCAACACAAATCTATTTACATCCGAGAGTCTTTAAAAAACCAACAACTTAAAACTCTTTTTGTCAACTTCTTAAATGACTTCACACACTTCTTATATTCCTTTGGCCACTTGCCACATATAAAATGCCTCTGACTTATCGCCGTTTACAGAGATGATCTTGACATCTTGACTACATGTGACTGCCCTCAGTCTCACTGTGGTTCTCCAGGAAAATATCTCTTTTCTTGACTGTTAAAGTGTCATTCAATATCAGCGACCACATAAACTACCTTCTGTCTGCATGCTGGTGGCTGCTTTATAGTGCAGCTAACAAACAGACGGGTTTTTTGGACTCTTGACCTCGCAGACTGCAATAACAGGAGGGAGCCGAGTGTTTAAAGCAGATAGTGTAAACAATTACAAACACAATGCACTAATTATAAAATTATACAATTGGGTTCCTAAGCTGCTTTGCGTGTTTTCATTTCCCATATGGGAAAAGCAACAACTATTGCAGACAGTTATTCTGTAATTTTCTAAAACCAATTTTTGAAATGAGAGGAAATGAAACCTAATCACTAAGCGCAGCGATCCTTAATGATAAGACTTGCAAAGTGTTTCACATAAAACAAAGAAGGCAGTTGGAGTTTTATGGGGTTGACCTTGAGAGCCAAGCTAGACACTTGGCTGGTAGTTTATTAGTTAATTATTATAGGCGTTAAAATGCCAGGCCACAGTTGAACGGAGCAGAGCCACTCAAATATTGGTCTTTGAGCTATAAAAGCTCCTGCAGGCTGAGCCGCTCTTATCTTATCTGCCGAATGTCGCTGCAATAACACAACCTGTTATTTTCCCAAAAGACGTTACGATGCCAGGCGCGCAGCCGGCGGCGGAGGAGCGTAGGGAGCATTTCCAATGCGAGGGACGCTTCGAGCTTGCCGAGAGGCCGACGCACTGAGGTCATGCACGCTTTGAGTTTCAGTCAAACTGATTACCAGTCGGGGGGACGCTCCTCGCACGGGAGGGTAAAACAACCCTCTTCTCTTTGATCACCACCATTGTTCCATACCTGGAGCATGACATCAGGCCCGACTACACGAGTAAACCAAAACACATTTCGCTTGAAGAAAGTCGAATAAAAAGAAAAGCTGGAAGCGCAGCGTCCAGCCCTTGCAATGAGTCGCCCTCGACATGGCAGACACTGATCCGGTCAGTGTTAACTGCTCTGTATTCGGGGTGAGTCCGGAGAGCTGGTCTAGACACCTTTAAGCATTTATCACAGTATCAAATATAACTGTTAGGTGAAATAATCACCAGCGCATCGTTTATATTCGGTATGATTGCCGAGATTATTTGTGTCATCATTAGTACGGCGAGCTTCATTTATTACCCATTTAGGTGAGGTATTCAACCACAGGCCGCAAACAAATCATCATGCAGCAGACAAGAAACTCGGGGAATGAGGTCTTGAACTGCTTCCACATGAGTGGTAAAAGATTGATACCATGGGATCGTCAAGGAATTTGCCAACTGTGCCTGCCGTTCCTCTGTATCACTCAATTTAGCCAATGCCAAAGCAATCAGGGTTTCCATTTTAGTTTTTACTGCCTTCAAAATCTTTATTGAATCTCAAGTCTGGCTTTACCCGGGCCCTTCGGTAAAGTGAATGGTAACAAACATTCTGATCTCTGCGCTGCCAACAATAACACAAGATGTCTGTGGTTATGGTAGGCGAGTCTTGAATCCCGTGCCTCCAATGAGACTCGTATTCCAGCGGTCTGATTTATGATGCACGTATCAAAAGGAGGTAAACACGTCAAAAGGTTCCTCTGTGACAACTGGCAAAGATACAGTGCAATTTTCAAAGTATGTCTTCTCGGCAGCAGAAGTCTGCACAGTTATGGTTCATGTCAAAAAGGCCCATTATTTTTGGTGGAAATGTTCATATCACAACCACGAGCCTCATGTGGAACAACCGTATTTCACCGCATCACATATTCAGTATTTCAACTTCTGCAGATGTTAGAAGTGAAACTGACTTTTTCGATCTTTGATTATTAACTGCTGAAGCTAAAACAAACGTGCAGGTAATTAATGTTCTGCAACCTCACGTCCAGTTCAATTTAAACACAGATTGTGTTATGATACGAGGGGAATCCATGTTTGGAGTTTGACCCTTTACAAAGTGTAGACTTAATGCTCTGGCAAACAACTGAAGTTCAATCAGACTGCACATCTGGAGCCATTTCTCCCTGACAAAGTGAAAGATTTTGAGAGCATGGGCTTCTTCTATATGTGTGTTTTCGGCTTTCCGGAGACCCTCAGCTCTCTTTAATGACCGTAGACCATGCTGCTTTCTATGGATCAATTATCTCAGTCCCTCCCAATGACAAAGAGCTGCTCATTGAGGTCGGCCCTGCTTAAGGCCCAGACATACACCAGGAATCTATTGTAAAAGGAACAAGACACGTGTGTGTGTGTGTGTGTGTGTGTGTGTGTAGCACACAAACCTGCACAATAAAACTGCCTTCATTCAGATCCGTCTTTCAAAACTCAGAGATGCAAGACAATTAAGTCCGACCAATGCAGACATGTTGGGCTACTCTCAATGACATTTAGCATCACAAAGACATACAGGCAGAAAACAAAAGGTCCTATAGACTTGTGTGAAATGCAGGGGAAAAAATAAGTCCCGAGCTCCTTTGACAGTTACGTCCGACCTAAATTCTAATGAGCCGTTGTCAACAGCCAGAAAACGACAGTGTGAACATCCTCTTACTATGCAAAGTAAACTAATAAAGGGCACTGGTACAATAAAACACATACAAATTGGTCACCCTTGTCAAGACGGAGTAGTGCTGTGAACAAATTGTCAAAAGCTGACCAACAGAAGGTGGGAAAGTCTGAGGAGAAAAACGAATTACTAAGTTTACTAAGATAAACTTGCATTAGGAAAATCATTATGTTTTTTTTTAAAAAGGTGGAAAATACGACAGCGTGGATGACCTACTTCTTTATTTTAAACAAGGACATCAAGATGAAGCCACTGCAAAAAACTGGCATACAAACCGGACTGAATTCAGGAGTTTGAATATATGCGTGCATATTCATTTTACCAACCATATAAATGAAAAGGGAAATGAGAGAAGGGAGGGATTTAAAGTATGCAAGGCACAGTGGAATTTCAACCCCAACCCCCTTTCCTCTGCTCCCCTTCAGGCCTTCACTGTGAAAGCCCCCCACCCCCACTACGTAAGTTTCCATCACTTGGGTTTAACTCATGATTAGCTAAATTGATTTGCCTTCTCACCTCCGTCTGACTATAGCAACGCAGCAGCTCCTATTTATTACAGAGGTCATCATTGGTGCATAACATCCTGTCTTGCCAACCAGACTAGAGGCAGATGTAGGAGTACAACATGTGCCTACAGAGAATATGTGAAAACCACAAAATATACTAACCCAGAGAAAGAGAGAGAAAGACAGAGAGGGGGGTCCAAACGCCTTGCTAAAAAAAAAGCACAGGACTTGTTTACTGAATCACTGCAGGCTGCCGGCACTTCCCAACCATAGGAGTGTCCGCTGAGGAAGCCTGGAAATAAACACAGGCCTGGCTTCTTTCAGTGGGGCGCACAGCCTGTGTGTTGATTATACCTCTTTATTGTTATGAATTACCTTCAAGTATTTCCTAAATGAGGGCTATATTTACACGCTGGAGTGGTGGAGAGCTTTTCAGCCCAAAGAATGTATCCCACAAATGTTTCACTGCTTCTTCCGCCACTCACAACTTCACAATGTACTGTAAGTTTTAACACGTGAAAAAAAAGAAGAGACAAGGCCCAATGTCTGCATGATTAATCGTGTTTCCATATAGACTTTGACAGAAGCACAACATGTCCTTATACACAAGTGACAGTTTAACTGTTTTAAACGTTCTCATGTCACAGACTCTTTATTACATTTTAAGAATATCAGAATCAGCTTTATTGGTCAATATTTGGTCAACGAAAAAAAACATCTGGAAAACACTTCTTTAAAAATAAAAATGAGTTATGACATTGAACAGCCAATTGTCTCCTCTGTATTTGAGCTGATAACAATGGCAATGCAACAGTGAATGCATTTCCCTGACCTTTAGCCCGAGCCCACATTATGCTAACGTTGCTAGCTTAAAAAAGTTCTCATTAGCCTAAGGACCACCGGGGGACTTCTCCAGGACCCACGGGGGGTCCCCGACCCCCGCTTTGGCAACCACTGTTCTGGACTACAGTAGTTGAGGTTATAAGCAGGCCTAAAAGTTAAACAAAATAATATATACATGTCTATAACAAAAAAGCCGTCCTACCGTTAACTCCTTTGTTGGGAACATCGTTGACGTTGAAGCCTTTGGAGCTGTACGCCGCGCGCACGTCGTTGCAGTTTTTCAACTTTTGCTCCGCAGTCATCGACCCAGACAACACGACCAGCGTGCAGACACACAGCACCGACAGCGTCTTCATGGTGCGGGGTACGAACGAGACGGGATACCAGCACAAAAAGTGTAAAATAGATATATAGATAGATAGATATAAAACCGCTCAGGTGTGTGTGGAGCTTAGGACAAAGTTTCAGCGACTCCCACGCCGAGTTTCCTCATGGAGCCGCGCCGCCTTCAACAGACACTTCATTCACTCTGAAACTTCTTTTGAGGGAGGAAATAAACACTCCGAAAACAACCGTAAAACGCTGCTCAGCCGTCGTCCGTTTAAAAGCACGATATGTCTCGTAAATGTCGAGTTCCAGACTCAAGCGAGGACGAAAAAAAACACGAAAAAAAAAGAAACGATAGGTTTAAAACATGGGAAAAGTTTTTTTTTCTTTCACTGCAGGCTCTCAGAAGCACAGCACGGCTTCACGGCTTCGACGACAGTATAAACCACGGTGGAAAAGTTGCTTCTTTTTCTGCTTCCTTTCCTTTCTCGCTCTCTTTCCCAAACCGTGGTTTTCCGTAGGACAGGACTCTGGACTGTATGCGGGTCGTACTGGGATCCAGATGCGAGCAGAGAAAACCCTAGTGGACACCCATGAGCGACTGCAAGTTCCGGGGACAAAGACCTGGAAAACGGGAACACCAGGGATGGAGCATGGAGCGGGGACGTCCAAAGACCGGATCCCTCTCAACAAAGTCTAGCCCAGTGGAAACGGGCCAGTCTGAAAAGTCAAGTCAATGCAGAAGTGCCACAAATTGTAATACATTTATTTTTTTAATAAAACATTTTTTTAAGCCATCAGGGGGCGAATCCTCTGGTTGGAAAAAAAGTATGGAAGTCTATGGGAAAAGGAACTACTTGTACCTAGATGTATAACCTCATCATTGAGAACATGAGTTTATGGCCTCACTGGCCTGTGTTTGAGAGGGCTTTCTTATCTGTTGTCACTGTCAGACTGGAGATAACCACAGAGATAAAAACTCTTTGAACTAAAGGTCCGTCCTAACGTTAAATAAGTGAAATAATGAGGGCAGATAAAGGGCTTTCTCTCTCGTTGACCTACTGGAAACACCCCCAAGGACCACGAGGGCTCCCAAACGTTGAAACCACTTGCCCACGATGATGCATTTGAAGTCATTATCGTGCAGCATTGTTTTCTTTGTTTTTTTAAAAACTGCTCTGTAAACTAAACTAAAGTCTTTGCTGCATGCCAGAGTCATGGCAGGGTGGACACATTTCCCCCCAAATGTGTTATTTCTGTTTGGCCTTTATAATCCAATACGTCTTAGTTTGTTTAAAACCATTGGATTAAAACCCGGCTTGTGGTACCGTAACCATGCACTCAAAATTACAGGCCTGTTCCTTACACAAACACAGGTCAGGCTGCTTGCAACGGGCCGCTGTGTCTCTCATGTGCAGCTGCCCGTCATATAGCACGGCCGGTGTTATAAACTCGAGTAAACAGTCGGCTGCAGCTTGGCGGAGATGTCCAAGATGACAAAAGGTTATTTTAAAAGTGATCAAATTAATTACGAATCCCACTGAACAGGAAGATCACCAGGAATAACGAGACGATTTGCTTTGTTTTTACACACAGACCCTCCGAGCGTTCTGCTGTTGTGCTGTGCATATGAAATAAATCACTCAAAACGTCAGGCCCCGGAGATGAACCCTGAGGTCAAGGGAAAACTTTAGCGAATCCCTTCGTCACTAAACAGTTCCAGGCCCAACAGTTTCAACCTATTTGTGTCTGAAATGGCCGAGCGTGCATCCGCGCTGAAATGTTTCTTCTCAAACTTTTTCAAAGTGCCATCTGTTCGACAGATACTCAGAATCCCTCCATATCCTGGTCCGTCCTCGACCTGCCAAGAATATCTCTTGTGTCCTTCCCTCATATTTCTATCATGTTGTTGCACCTCTATTTTCTTTTGCCTCCTCTCTGGAGCAGTTTGTAGAATCTGCTGTCATGACCTTTGCCCCCCCAGTAACTTGTTTCTTCTTGTGACACTGGAAAAAAAGCAATTGAAGGTAAATTTCCCCTGATAAGACAGTTCCCAAAAAATGTCAACCTTTAAAATCACCCTGAGTTTTCCTCTCTTTACGATCCTCATTATAAATCATAAAATGCAAAAGTCTAGACTTTAAAAAAAAACAAAAATGAAATATTGGATATATAATTCAATCAAGTGCACATATTTTGAACTCAGCCGTGTACACAAATAAGTCATACTCCGACTTCTTACCCCCTGCGTTTAAACATGCCTGGACTTGTGGGGTGCTTCGGTGTGTGTGTGCGCACACGTCCGATGGTTTGGGGGGTTAGCACTCAGCAAAATGACATTCCTCCTTTTGTGTCCACATTCCTCAGGCGGCTCCATTCATTCCGTGTGACTGCGGCTGCTGCAGGGGAAGCCAGGGGAAGCCAGGGGTTGCCGAGGAGCGGGAGGAGGATGCTGGAGCTGTGTGCATGGGAGAGCGTGGGCCCGGCGCTCCCCTCGATGGGCCAACAAAAGGTAAGAAAATGGTCCAGTGCCATGGTAATTACACATGAATGAGCTTTGAACGACGTGACATGTCTCAGGCTTTGCTCTCCACGGAGGAATTTCAACATCCAGCTTGGTTAAAAAAAGAAAGAAAAAAAGAAGATCGGACTGGACCAAGGAGCCCGAGCACACTCAAGCACCTGAAGCACATTGCTATTTTAATTCATATGCACCGCCTGATGACCCCTCCGGGCCCGTAAAGGTGCCTAAGCCCAAACAGCTTTGTGCCACCATGAAATAAAGCTGAAATACATATTCATAAGGAAGTCAATCACTCAGGCAAAAGAAATGCAACAATTCCTGATAGTCAGCTATTCGCACTGTTCCTGCTGACTAACATCAAATTGACCTTTCACACTCATAATGCCTGCCGTTCCCAACATTACCCCAATATTACCCTAAGAAAAACACATGAACTCTGCATTTCAATGGGCCTGTTTGCCCTTTCTCCAGCCTGGCATTAGCATTCAGAGTACACCACCCCCCCGTTTCATTGTTGCGCTGTGAGTGAGCGTCTGTTACCTGGCTGAGGTGACTCCAGGGGTAAAACTAATGGGGTTCAATGTAGAGAAACCCCACAGAGAGCAGATGTCATGCCCAGAGAGGTTCATCATCTGCTGGGAGTGAGCAATACAGATCCAGAGAATCACACACGATTCACATGGCGCTTTGGAAACTAGCAGCACACTCCAGAGAAACATAAATTATATGATTCACGGAGGGCTTTGAAGTGGATCAGAGGGTGAAAGGCACATGAAGTAACATATATATATTCTTGTAACATTGTGTGTCCTATTCATAACCCCTGCGGCACACCATCCATTTTCTCTCTCTTATTTTCCTTGCTCTTAAAGAATGTCCTAAAAATGTGACATTCAAGCTGATCTGTCATTCAGAGCTTTTTGGTTCCCCACTATCTCTTTACAACCCAGCTTTTTTGCAGAATCATCAAAGAACAAAACGCGCGAACACAATTCTGGGGTTTTCTGTCAATTTTTTCTCATGTAAAACTAGCCTGACAAAAACTTAATTGCATACTTTAATATTTTTTTCTTTTGGGAAGGGGGGTATTTTGTTTTCTCTTGCTTCAACCAATCAGGAGCGAGTGGCGTATTTGTCCCATTCGTCCCAACATCATTTTCTGTCAACATGGAAGCTGACATTTATCCCACTGATCAAAACAATGATTTGCTTATTATTATTATTGTTTATTTATTTCAGTCTAGATACATCCACGTGATCTCATCCACACCTGTTGCCGTTTTTCTGTCACCATTTGTCATGAATGGAGCTAAAGACTCATGGGAACTACAGTCGCAATAGTTGTTTATCTTCACTTAAACGGGGTATTCAAATGGTAACGTCCTGTTATCACTGATTTAATAGAAAACCCCCAGAGAGAAAAGAAACAAGAGAAACTGAGAAAACCACAAAAATTTGTGGAGCAGAAAGTATCAGGGAAGTGAAGCAGGATCTGGCCTTTTATTGCAACTGTGGATTAAGAGTGCGAGCAGAGAGCAGTCGAGATCATAATAAAGTCAGCAGTAGAGGTTTTTCCACTTGGGAAGTCACAAAACATGCTGCATTTCAATCTGGTGTGCTGTGGCTGCTGTTGGTGTACAAACTAGCAACTGTTGTTTGTACAACGGATCATTTCCTGATCGCTGAGAGCTGTGCAAAGTCTAGCGTGGACCCCTGATCCTATTTTCTGAGGAACACTTACCAGATACGTGCTAGAGGACTGGATTGTTTCTGATATTGATCCCTGGGTTGCCGCAATGGAAAACAACAACCTTGAGGTGACCTCCCATCCTCTCTGTTGGACCGGTTACACAAGAGAAAAATACACAAGATAAAAAACCCATGACTGCGTGCACCATGCACCGCTACATCACAGCTGGGTGTGGTCTCAGGTACGACAGACCACACCTGCTCGCACCGTTCTGTAATGATGGGTGTAGTTATAACAGTTTGGGATATTTCACGGTTTCTGTCAGTCAGGTTTCGTTGCTCTTTTCAGCGGTCTCTTTTGGAGGAAGGTGGGAGTCACGTTCCACTGCACACCAATCAGGATTAAGCAATATTAAAATCAAATAAATCTCCCTTAAACACCGTTCCATTGTCGTTTTCCTAATTCAATCTTTGATTGTGGCTTGTTGTAATTTCATATCTTTGATATTTAACGTTGAGATTCATCTCATGATTTTACGATTTGAAACCAAGTCTCCAGGGGTTTTAATGTGGAGCCCCTCTTACATTTTTTGTGCTAGGCTGGATATTTTCTTTAAACAGCCTTTAATATGAATTTAAATATGAGAAATACATTTACGTTATAGCACAACTGTATTTATGACAAAAGCAAATCTGCAGAAAAGTACACCTGGTCCATAAACAATCCTGGCAAATACATTCTTGTGTTATTAGTCACAATCATGCCTGTTACGAAACACTTGAAATAAGAAAGCCTCATGTCTTTCCAAAGAAATCACAAAACACTAAAACATGTCAAGTTTATTATACATTGTACATTCATCATCAGCATTATCATGTTTTTTACAACTGGGCGTTCGTTTTTAACCAACCCTCTGATCACAGGTCATGACAGACATTTCTAATTAACAAAAACAGGTGAAACCAAAAACCAGGAATGAAGGCTGCATTCTGTTCAGGTGTCCAGGCCCCTGTTGCTCTGCTGCATGCTGGACCACGAGCACACCTGAGCGGAGCAGTCACACCTGTGCTTTGTGCCCTGCGTCTGCTCAGGACGTCTGAAGGCGCATGGGTGGCTGTATCCTGGTGTGAGCAAACATCCAGTCGAAACAAAAAGAAGCTGGAAATCAGTTTTCACCCCACAAACTAAACAAACTAAACCCAGCAAATAATACCAAATAAAAAAATAAAAATCTGACTTCTGGATAAAACAGAACATAGAATGACAAATCATTGAATACAAAGGGCCAGACTTTGAGAATATGTGAGCGCAATGCAAACGGACTACAAAAGTAAATGACACATGTTTATATTTCACATTACTCATCGCTTTACCCACAGCGCTAAAGCATCAGCTCAGAATTCATCAACAATTCAGTCCACAAACCACAAAGTCTTGGGAACTATGGCAATATTTCAAATAAACACATTTTTTTGTAAACATAGAAACAAAGAGAAACACATCTGTACAGTAATCAGGCTGATTTGGAGATTTAGGCTTGTATGATCTTTTTTGTTTTATTATAGGGCTGTTACTTAAAAAATAAAAATCATCAGTGTTAAAAAACAAAGCAAACACTGATGGTGGGAGTGTGAACACTTGAGAGCTAAAATAATTTAGCCATCACTAGGACATAAACAATGAGAGAGAAAGAGGGGGCGGGGGTTAAAGCGGGAGGCAGTTTATTTTTGGTGTCATTGGGCAAAAACTATAATTCAAGTGGACTGAGAGAAAACTAGACCTCGGCTCTGTTCTGGATATAGAAAATCGTCCGCGCGTCGAGAAAACTTGACACGTCATCTCAGAGAGAGAGGGCTCTCCGATTGGCTGTTCTACGAATGCAGATGCACATCCCTTCAGACGGTGAAAGCCTGATTCAACGGCGGCATATCCTGCATTAAAAAGTTGCTGTTCCAGAATTGGCAACGGCTGCGGAGCAACCCTGTATTTTCAAATTCTGACAGAAAACTGCCTGTACACTTGAATACCAAAATTCTGAAAAGTTATAATGGATTTATTTTGCCCAATAACTCAAAAAATAAAGTGTTTACCCCAGCTTTAAGTAGTAACAGGGCATCTTAAGATACAGTGCGTGTTTAAATAAGGGTTTCACCTCAGCCTCTGGAGATAAAAAGTTCACAACAACTCCCCCAGCTGGAGCCCAGTCCTGGCAGCAGATCCGTCACTGCCATGGAAGAGAGTAGCAAAAGTTTTTCTTCTTCTTCCTCCAACTCAACAATAATGTGTTGCAGACTGGGAACATTTTGAAAAGGTCTGTCGGTGTGTGACTGTTCTCCAAGGAGCTCCTCACTTGCAGGTCCATGACACAGCCGTGTCATGGCGAGGATCCCCCGTCACTTCGTCTCCACACGGAAGTCCGGACGAGCAGAGAGGAGGCGAGGCAAGAGGGCACAGAAGTCGTAGTGGGAGTAGACCGGAGGGCACGTTCATTATTTACACGACGCCGTGGGTTCATCTGGTGTGCTTTAATAGGTTTGTTGAGGAATAACAGTGCTTTTGAATGAAGCCAAATGGGTTCTTGCTGAGACAGATGAAGAGAAATGTAGCATTTATTGTCCAACGCTCCCTTTGATGAGCCACTGAACTTTACACTGAGAACCGGAATCGGAAAAAAAAAACCCAACCCGGTTTCTTGTATGGAATCCCAGGTGAGAGAGAGGTGACGGGAGTGAGAACGCACCGGTCAGTGGGGACGAAGCAGGAGCAGGGCGAGCGTCACCGGGAGCGCCGGGACCAGGCGGCTCCTCCACAGCGGAGCAGCAGGTGAGGAGGCGCCGCCGACCCCGGCCGTGGCCAGGCGAGGGGTCAGCAGCTGCTCCTGGAAGGTGAAGTCGTCCATTGCCAGGTTATCGGCCAGGTCTGAGCGGGAGGCAGGCGGAGATGGACGGGAGACAGCGAGGAGGAGACAAGGAATGAAAAATATGAGAGAGGCAGGGAAAAACAGGCGCGGAGACAATTAGAACAAACGCTGTCACAGAAGCTGAAAAACATGTGCACTGCGCCTGTCCTCCTTTTCACATGATGTCTTACACAGCTGTAAAAGCAATGTTACACTCGGAGAAGGAGAAAACTCCGCACAGAACCAGATGTTGCATGTTATTGTTGCAGACACATGCAGAATCACACAGACACATATTTCACCCAGAGTGAGTGTTGAAAGGTGGATTTAAGTGGTGAGATGCTGAAAACAAGAAATGAAAATTAAAACCCACAGAGGCTGAGTGAGGTCATGTCTCAGGATCTGAAACACGCAATCATTCTGCCTGCTGTGCGTCTCTGATATGACTTCATTGTTTGAAGGAAACTAGGTTGTTTTATTAAACGAGTCCCAAAATAGATAGAAGTCCACCAAACCTGCAGTCCTTTGTGGTTCCTTTTGTCATTTTCAAAGTGGATAAAGGGAACGATAACACCGCATTTTTACTAGCGAATGTATGTTGTAGGCAGCATGGAGGGATTTACAGCATATTCCTGTGGAGGGAGATACTCCAGAGGCAAACCAGGGCCCTGAGACCGAACATATAGGGTCAACGCTGCATTGTTAAAGAATAGTTTCTCATTTTGGGAAATACGCTCATATGCTATCAGGCCGAGCGTTAGATGAGAAGATTACTCTAATGTGCAGTAACCATGGAGCTGTAGAGTCGGGAGGGAATCTGCTCGCTGACTTTGACATGAAGACTGGAGCAGTGGGGAAACGCTGCAAAATGGTTCAGATTTATTACCCTTACAAATGTCTACAATTACATATAATAAAAGCTGGCTGTGTGCAGAGATGTTGGCTTTACACTGACTCCAAAGTCCTGCGGGGACAGCGGACATCGAACCCGATCCCTCTCTCATGCAGCTATTAGTTATGTTTGTGGCTAACGCTTTGGCTTTCGCCGCGCTGTTAATCATACACGGCGTTGTGCGGCTGCACTGAGGTTCTCTGGGACTGTGGGAAAATAGTTCCTGATGACTTCAGGGACGGTGTGGACAAAACGACACCTGCTGCCGTCTCCTGATCTGCGTACCGCAGGCGATATCCACTGTGACCAGCACATCACCCTCGACTTTCACCTCTCCCTCCACAACGACCGCGGAGGTGCCCTCAAGCAAGGCTCTTAACTCATTTGCCGCAGTAACGGTAGACTGTCTTTCACTGTGGAGCCATGAGGCAGAGCGCAGACCTT
Source organism: Cottus gobio (assembly GCA_023566465.1). Taxonomy (NCBI): domain Eukaryota; kingdom Metazoa; phylum Chordata; class Actinopteri; order Perciformes; family Cottidae; genus Cottus; species Cottus gobio. Next base: position 12,093,716 of record CM042216.1, read on the forward strand.
TGCTTAGATTAATGAAAGTTTGAAAAAGTGAATTACTCCTCAGTCGCTCCCGCATTTCCCTGTTTCTCCTCCTGTCGTCTCCATCTGTTCTGCACACTGACTTCACAGTCACCTGCTGCTCCGCTCCCACTAGCTGATAACTCGCTGCTCTGCATCCACAGCTGTTTCCCTACCGACGCTGGGCTGGGCTCTTCCTCCCCCTGTGTGTGTGTGTGTGTGTGTGTGTGGGTGTGTGTGCGTGTGTGACATATTCTGTGCCGCTTCGCCTGGCAGAAGGCTGTGAGGGAGACTGAAATGAAAGGCTGAGTTATATGAGAGAGGGCAGGAGGATATCTAATAAAGCAGCTCTCTGGGTAGGAACGCCAGCTATGAGCTGTCCCCTGACAAGCCAGACGCAGGGCACACAAACACACACGCTGGTGCATTTCTGACATACCTCTCCCTCACACATGTCTTGGTGGCTGGGCGCATATTCGCCCACTTTCTCTCACTCACACACACACACACACACACACACACACACACACACACACACACACACACACACACACACACACACACACACACACACACACACACACACACACACACACACACACACACACACACAGTCACACACCCAAGCTCCTGAAATAACAGATAGCTCCAAATTGAATTAGCCGTCTGATCTGTGTGCTCCCGAGCGGGAGCCGTGGGAGGAAGTGGCCGATCTGAGGCTCTGTGTGATCAGAGGGAGCGGTCAGGATTCCGACTAAAGCTTTCAGGCCCGCTCTCCTTAAGTAGAAACACAGCAAACCGGGGCTCTTCCTCTCAGATCCCCGGTGCCCACAGGCCCCTAAGCTGCCAGGGAGCCATCTTAAAACAGAGGAAGGAGGAAAATAAACAAAGCGCCAAAAGGCATCTCCTGTGAATGTCTTCGTGGTTACGACATCATTTGAACAGCGGCCAGGGGACAATTAACTTTCTTTTTTCCTCCTCCTGTGTCCTCTGACATGGCGGACATTCTTCGGGGCTCTGAAAGAGCGATTTGTCACTGTCGACAGCGGCGCACTGTACTGCCGAGCCAATTAAGCTCAAGGTGCAATTCGATACAGCTTTTATATACACTGCGGATAAGATGGAGGGCGCGGGGGGGCGGGGAGCATGCATGTCTGCATTTGTGTGTTTGTGTGCGGATGATTGAGTGGGGTGTGCGCGCCCGTCTCTGTGTGTTTGTGAAAAAGCGGGAGACTAAGTGGAAGAGCATTGTGTTGGTGTGCTTTACAGCGGCAATAATGTGAGTGAAAAAAAGTCTCAGACTGTGAAAAAACCCCTCAAACCGGAGAAAGGGGGGGCGGAGTGTCTCTTGCTAGTTTAAACACTTCGACATGAGCAGCACCACAGAGGGGCCTTGTTCTTTAAAAACAACCCAACAGGGACTGAACACTATGCAAACTTAGATCCCCGACACTCCTGCACAGGCCTGGGACTAATAATATCGCGGTGTCATTAGTGATGAACACCTGTGCAGCAACGTACAGACAGCGAGAGCGAAAGAGAGTGAAGCAGCTTCTTTTTTCTCTTCTCCTTTCGGGGGCCTTTTAAGGAGGAGCCGGGACAGTGGACAGGCGGGGACGATTAGGCGCATAGATGGATAACTCCTGGCTAAAAATAGAGCCACAATCCCGACTGTGATTAATGGGACCAATGCGGGGCCCTTGTGGCTTTTCAGCAGAGCCGAGCCCTCCTCCTGCTCGCCAACTTTGAGACCATCGCTATTCAGAAGGACGCCACCTTGCTAGCGTTCCCCCTGCTAGCTTTATTGTGGCCTCATGAGCTCGAGTTACGACCCAGGGGAGAGGTCAACAGTCCACCCATTGATCGGGGGCACTAAGGCTCCGGACTAAGAATCAGCAGGTAGGTCAGTCACCAGGGGTGTTAATATAGACAGCGCAGGCAGTACGGGTGCACTGGGGCCCATGGGGGGGGAGGGGGGCAGTGAAGGCCAGTTTGAGTGATTCCCATTGGAGCTTCGGGAGTAAGTCGGTGTTCAAACAAGAATTCACATTCATTTCAAATGGGGCCATGTGCTACACACACAAAAGAAAAAGGAAAAACCATCTGCATCACCGTTTTCATTTTTCTTTTTTTGCTAAAGTCAGCAGAAATCTGGAAAAAATATTTGTATTCCACATAAACTAATAAAAAAAAACACTATTCAAGTGAATTAATAATGTATTTGTTTGTTGTGTATTTGAGTCATATAAAGATATCCAATGATGATTGCTGGGTAATACGCATCAAGTCTCTCTCTGCATGTGGCAGGGCATCCAGGCCATCACTGACTACAGACCCAGCAACCTCACCCCCACAGCATCTCCTTCCTGAACGAGCTTAACCACTTCTATGCTCGCTTCGAGAGGGAAAACAGAGACAGAGCCACCAAGACAACTCTCCCAGCAGATCACCAGCCCACCACACTCTCCTCCACTGCTGTCCACACAGCACTGAGCCGGATCAACGCACGCAAGGCGGCTGGACCTGACGGCATTCCTGGTCGTGTGCTCAGGGCATGTGCGGAACAGCTCACTGGGGTTTTCACGGACATCTTCAACCTGTCCCTTGCCCAAGCAGCTGTACCAACATGCTTTAAAACCACATCCATCGTGCCAGTGCCGAAACACTCCAAGCCGACGTGCCTCAACGACTACCGCCCTGTAGCACTCACACCCATCATCATGAAGTGCTTTGAGCGGCTGGTCCTGGCACACCTGAAGGACTCCCTCCCACCCACACTGGACCCACTCCAGTTTGCCTACCGCAGCAATAGGAGCATAGACGATGCAGTCTCCTCAGCACTGCACTCTGTGCTCACACACCTGGACAACACCGACACCTACGCGCGATTGCTGTTTGCTGACTTCAGCTCGGCTTTCAACACTGTCATCCCCTCCAAGTTAATCACTAAACTTGGAGACCTGGGCACCAACACCTCCCTCTGCAACTGGATTTTGGACTTTCTGACTAACAGACCTCAACATGTTAGGTCAGGCCATACCTGCTCCACCACCATCTCACTCAGCACCGGTGTGCCACAGGGCTGTGTACTCAGCCCATTCCTCTACTCCCTCTTCACCTACGACTGCAGACCTATGCATGGATCCAACTCCATCATCAAGTTCGCAGACGACACCACGGTGATTGGTCTCATCAGCAACAACGATGAGACAGCCTACAGGGAAGAGGTACAGCACCTGGCCACATGGTGCGCCGAAAATAACCTGCTCCTGAACACCAGCAAAACCAAGGAGCTCATCGTGGACTTCAGGAAGGAGAAAAGAAGCAAGCATGCGCCCATCCACATCAATGGGATGGATGTTGAGCGTGTCTCCAGCTTCAAGTTCCTGGGGACCCACATCTCGGAAGACCTGTCTTGGACCACCAACACCTCCAGCCTTGTCAAGAAAGCTCACCAGCGCCTCTTCTTCTTGAGGACACTGAAGAAAAACCATCTGTCTTCAGCCATCCTGGTGAACTTTTACCGCTGTGTGATCGAGAGCATCCTAACCAACTGTGTCACAGTCTGGTATGGGAGCTGCTCTGTTGCGGAGCGCAAGGGACTGCAGCGGGTGGTGAAAACTGCCCAACGCATCACAGGAACTCCACTTCCGGCCATTGAGGAAATCCAGAGGAAACGCTGTCTGCGTCGAGCTCGCAGCATTCTCAAGGACGCCTCCCACCCTGCACACAGACTGTTTTCCCTCCTGCCCTCAGGCAGACGGTTCAGATGCTTCCGGACAAGGACCAGCAGACTGAGGAACAGTTTCTTCCCCAGAGCTGTTTCCTTATTGAACTCTGCCCCATGCTGACACCCCCCCTACTCCCCAACCACCTCCACCCACAAACCCATCTCCCCCCACTGACCAAAGACTCTACACCTGCACTCAAACACTTTTGAACTGTCTGCACTAAAAACTGAGCATTGCACTAGTCTAGTAACGTTAGGCAGCTACTGTTTATTATTATTATGCACTATTTAACGTTCACTCAATCTGTATTACTTAACTTATCATATGCCCATTTGCCTTTTGTAAATTATGTTTATAGTTCCTGCTTATAGTCTACCTACATTTAATGCACAAATCAACCTGTATAACATGTACATATTACCGCAATCAATCTGTATATCCCGTACCTATATCACTAACTTATTATCTGTAAAATACTTATTATTATCTGTATATTGGTATTTACTGCTATTGCACTTCTGGTTGGATGCTAAACTGCATTTCGTTGCTCTGTACTTGTACATGTGTAATGACAATAAAGTTGAATCTAATCTAATCTAATCTATTTGTGACGATACAGTATACACTGTAGGACAGACAGCTTTCACTTTGACTGCTCCTCTTTCCCAATACAGTAGCCCAAGTTACTCATTATATATGCCTCCTGTGTGCTGTGTGTGTGTCTGTGTGCGCTTGTGTGCCCTCGTTGTAACAACCTTGTGCCACTGTCACAGCTGTGGACGGGCCAGACTTTATGCTTTCTTAAGCGACCATTCCTCAGGAGAACAGACAAATAAATCCAGACTGCGGTTTTCAGAGGGAGCAGATGTTTGTTTGGATCCCTCTTACAGGTCAACCAGTGGCTGGAGTGTGTGTGTATGCATGTATGTGTGTGTGTATATGTATATATATATATATATATATATATATATATATGTGTGTGTGTGTGTGTGCCTTTGTGCAGAGGGATAACAGGGAAAGAGAGTCTGGAGTTTTGTTTTCAACAGTGCTCGATGCCTGGGGCTCATCGTTTACGGTTTGCAGTTGTCACAACAAGCAAACTATGTAGAAAAACTGTAACAGAGAGTGGAAAGACACATTTCCCGGCTCGCCGCAACTACAGGTGACGATTACATGATACAGAAAAGCACAGGAAGCGCTTAATTTCTGTCTGGCATTCTCAGTACATGTTTCTTAAGTGCAGCTTAACTGCTTTAAAAGGAGGTGCACATCAGTAGCCAGTTGACACGTTATTATAACCCCTCTGGCGAGGGTGTACCTTCATGGTCCAGCACAGTTTATTCAGTACATGTGTGCTGTGCACAAAGGCCTTTTTTTGGTCAGATAAGTATGTGGAATGTTAAGTCTCCAAACACAGGTGCTACTTATGAAACGGGGGTGATGGTTTAGATTGCCGCTGCATTGGCAGACGATGTGTGCACATAACACACCTAAAGCTGGTCAAATTTGATCTCGCTTTTAGAGATTCGACAGCTTAAAAGATATTATGGTTTCCGAGGTAAAGCAAATATTTTATCACTCCTCTCATCGCTGCAGAGCAAACTATTCCCTTAAATATTACACTCGGCAAATTTAGCGATGGCGTGAAAGTGTGTGTGCGTGTGCAATCTTCTGTCAGGAGCCGAGACGATGGTCCTGTGAAAACACGATAGGAGCAGCAGGATTGATGGATTGGGTCTTGTAGAGGGTAACAGACAATGAGCTGACATGTGATTATTGCTTGCTGGTCACATTCTGTAACTTCCGTGTCCGAGGACATGCTGCCGAGTGAGAGCGGAGAAGGGAGCGGAGGGAGCGGCGCAGGATGCTTCTGTCCTTGGGCTGGCGGGAATGTGACCGTCTGCCTCCACACCCACAGGTCGACCGCAGGGGCGCTCGGAGAGGCTGGGAATGTCGGGCCAAGACAAACGGGGACGCCCAGAGGAGGCCCGGCCCCGGGCCTTCGCAACAGCTCTCTGAGCGGCTCTGGCCTATCAACCTCCACAACACTCGCTGTTATTCTAGGCCGAGGAACCCTCCCACACGGGGCAAGAGAGTAAGACGGGGGAGGACTTGATGCCGAGGAGGACTGAGGACACAATGGTCAGAAGTGATTAAATGGGATGAGGACACTAAAGGAAGTTTAACAAAACAGGAAGCAGAATGAGGACATTGAAAGTGACCCAGTTAGTCCAAATCTAAGACACTGAAAACTGAATAATGAATGTGTGGGTTCACTCTGATAACAAAGGAATACATCAGCTGTCAAAAGGGGGAAACCAACCTTCTCAGACACTTTCTGAATTGTGGCTTTGTGGGATAAACGCAAGTCAACACCTATTAATTAACAGTGAGGGGATGACCGGCACGCTGCACCCGATGGCCTCTCCGTGCCGTCCAAATTAGATTTACTCAGAAGTATTTATAGTCTCCACTTCCAGTAACAGCTAATATGATCGTTGAGGGGAGAAAGGGAAGGAGCTCGAGGAGAAATAAAAGCTTGAAACGGTGGAATAAACTCTGACCCAGAGCTCCTTCGCAGCACCGATCTCTCCGAAGGGTGGAAAAGTTAGCGAGTGAGATGGGGTAAAAAAAAAAATAACGTAACAAATCAAACATACAAAGAGTTGATTCTGTGCTGAGGGCAGGGGGCTCGCTCAGGGTGGGAAGCTCTGCGGCGTACAGAGAAGGCCTGTCACCTCCAGCAGCTCTGGGTCGGCGCTGACGGAGGGTCAGAGGTCGTCAGGGAGCGCCGGTCAGGGTGTTTCTGGAGCGATGGAACAATGGCCGTTCTTATCAGAGAGATAGAAGAGAGCGAGGTCAGCCTTGGAGTTTGGCCCGGGGGACACAACCTGGTCAGGGAGCCTCTGACGAAACACATTCTTGGGATACTATCTCTATCTTGTAAGAATGAGGGAAGCTGACATCCCACACAAGATTCGTTTATACGCTCTCAACCTTTCCAGAAGTCGGACCCGGTGACGGAAATGTGGCTAGCAGATTTCAGACGCGTGTTTGTTGTGCGAATGTTCCTGCCAACAAACATGCAGAATTCTCCCCACATTCCTGTTGCGGAGCGGCAGACCACAAATGCAGCCCAGAGCGACAATTTGGCCGGCCTGACTGTACGCAGCGAGCGCCTGTCGAGCAGCTCCACTATCTGTCCGGCTCCTTTTTAGTGGCCGGCCTGCGGTTTCCTCCAGCAGCTCGCAGTCGACTGCCAGCGGGACTCCTGCGACGCTCACTGCTGCGTTGAGTTACTTTCAAGAACGGAAAAACAGAGTGAGCGCACGCCGCCGGCAGAGTGAAAGACGGCTGAGAGGGAAGCTTTGGGAGACGTAGGTGAAAGTGGAGGGTTAACGTGTAAAATGCAAAAACACGTAAGACGTTCCCCACAAAATGCCTGCTGTGTGTCGCTGCGGCGGACGAGCGGCCCGCGGGCCTCGAGAATGGTCCCGCTGTGTGCAGAGTGTTTGTGGACTGTGGCCGAGCTGATGGACACGACCCAGGACAGGGCCTGGAATCAATTTAGTGTGTCCAAAAAAGTGCCCGTGAATGTAAATAAAGCGCTTGAGCAAACAAACGCTTTTTCCGAGAGGCACGCACAAACACTGAGGAAAATGCACGGGCCTACAAAAACGACTCCCTCGCGTAGATGATGAGAACCCGGTCGGCTCTGTGCGCTTGTATCCACAGAAATTAAAACCAGGGCTCTTCTTCCGGCCTTCTGGCTAATCTAAGGGCTTTCATCCCCGGATTGATTTGAGCTTTCTCCATGGCGGAGGACCAACGAGGGGCAACGAGAGGGTAACTTCATCCCCATCTTCCCCTCCACTGCCACCCCTCTCAGCCCCAACCACCGGGGACACACGGGGCCTTGTGGCGGGCCCCGGCGAGAGACTGCAGCTCTCACTGGCCAAGCCTGTTTACACAGATGGCGGCGAGCTTCATTATTTTTGTGAGGGGCGTGGAGGAGTAGGGGAAGGAGGAGGATTGGCTGAATTTACAGAGTGTTTATAAGCTCGGGGAGGCACGGGGGCAGCGAACGCTCGGTCCGAACGCGTCCAGTGTGCAGCACATGATCGGGCTCGCCACCAACTCCACCCGCCAACACCTCCTCTGCCCCCGTGGTCTTTGACGTTTTCATCAATTTAGAGCCGTCGCCAGAAATATCATACGTGTCAAATCTTTTTTTTCCATACTTCAAGTTCACCGTTAATCTTCTGTAAGATAAACAGATTTGAGTTGGCTACAGAACGATCATTTGGTCAGCCGAGGATGAGAGCAGTCCCGTCCCCCCCAATCTCTCTCTCCTCAAACTGAGCAACAACATCTGTTCTTTTATCTGTTTCTCTTTCATTTCTCTGGGAAAACTAAATCATAATTACGCTGTTTCGTAGAAACGCTCGAGATCACAGGTTGCAGAAACACATTTGGTCAAATCAGTGTGTGTTATCACAACTAAAGCCTTTCATGGTTGGAGGCATTTAAAAAGTTTGATAATTTATGCATCTGGTAATTTTCAGTTGGCATAAAATAAGAAAATTGAGTCGACAGCTCCGTTGGCCCTCTGCGGGGCTGTACACAGGAGATCTGTCAGCATTTAAGCTGAAAAACTGACTCCGCAGCCTTTTATTCTATATATTTTGGAAGAAGCTTTACTCCTGATGGAGGTGGGCCTCAAACAGTGATACTTTGGGTGAAGTCTGCATGTTTTTCCATCGAGGACTCGGGCCATGTGGGCGCCCAGATTCCTCCTCCGCCCAAACACCTGCACTCCTCCGTGCACATCTGCATCGTCTGAGCCCGTTTCCTTCTGTCTCACGCAAACCTGCAGGGACGCATGGCCGCTACCTGGCAGCCACATGTGGACCGCTCAGTTAATCAGCTGTGTGGAACTATATGGCGCTTAAAGGAGGAGGGAACAGTTTACATGGTGGATGCATCCAGAGCTAATGTCAACAGTGTCTGGATCACATTCTTTTATGAAGACATGTGGCAAACACTACTGCAGAGGACCGGCGCCGTGTGACTCACCTATCAGGTGCCGGGGGTGCGGGGGTCACAGCTGCACTTAATTAACATACCAGGTTCTGGTATTGGCAGCACGTACGGCTGTCAATTGGACCCACATACAGAGTAAGGAATGTTTAGGTTTCCCAGTGTATCAACCTTTAGAGTTATCAAGGTTTTTTTTGTCTCTTTCTTTCTTTCCTCGCATTCTTTCATCGCCTCCTTCTTTCTTTTTACTCGCTCCTTTGTTCCAGCCGAGAAAAAAAAAAAAAATCCGTAGCAGACCTGAAAGGTGAGCCCGGCCTCTCATCGTAAGCCGCGTGTTTCACATTACAGGAATATTTCCACGTTGTATTTTGCTAACCTCTGGCGCTGATAAAACGCTGCAGAGCTTCCAGAAAGCAGGGCCTTAACTCCGAGTGACCGAATGTCTGAGAGCAGGGACATAACAAGAGGCCCATTCAGCGCGGCTCCTGCTGAGCACGGCGAGGTACAGCGCACAGCGAAAAAGGCCCGTTCAGTCCAGCTCAGCGAGGAAACACACGAGGCAGAGCTCTGGGCTGCTGGGCCGTGGCAGAGCCCGCGGCGGTTGGCTTTCAGACTACCGACTGTTTCCAAACGGCATGAAAACCCCATTTTAACAAGTTATTTAGTCTAGCAGTTAGCGTTCGACTCTTCAAAAGTGGTTTAGAATTGAGTGGTCAACATTTCTGCGGATCATTCCCACGTTTTCCTCAATGAGAATCATTTCGTTATGAGAACTAACTCGAGTCAGGAAACATTATCTTGGGACTTTATACAGTAAATTACTATTCTGAAAACGGTGCAGTACAAATTTGAAGTGACAAGTGCAGTGAAGTGTGAGGGGGCGCAGAGAGGATTTAATGGAGGTCCTTTGTTTCCCCACAGAGGCCGTACAGTCAGAGACCAGGTGTGCATGAAAGCATGGACCACAGGTGAGCCCTCATCATGAGCACAAGCCAGCCACACGGTATATCACAGATTACAGGATTAAAAGAAGAAAAGACAAGAAACTACACACAGGCAAAATGCACACTGCCATACACACACATATATTATATATATATATATATATATATATATATATATATATATATATATATACACACAAAATATATTGACAAAACCTTTTATGCTTATGATGTACTTTGAATGTAATAGCTCTTTTCCGACTTTGTAATACGTGACTGTAATAATCTATAATGACTATAGATAAATTGTGTAATAAACACTGGTGGAAATGTGTCCAAAAACACATCCAGTTTAAAAACATTTAATGTGCATTTTGAAGATTTAAACTTGAACCAAACCCTTCAATTCACTTCTAGGTTTTGTTGATACCTTTTGCTAATGTTATTTAACTTTAGATAGAGATTACTCTGGAAATAATAGCCAGATATCTGACTTTATGCCTCTTCCCTTCTTGTGTCACTGTCACTCTACTTGTGTCACTGTCTAACCCTAACCCTAACACTAGACCATAATAATGTGTTTTGTTTATCCTATCACATGTGTGAAGTGGTAATTGATTATAGACCAAACACCAGAATACTGCACATCTCCCACCACTTGATGTTCATATCTTTTTTATTATTTATTTTATTTATTTGAATAAGTGAACTGATTGATCGATTGAATCAGCTGACACCAGAGAGGCCCTTGAGTGATCTGTCTGGTGTTTGAGCTGTAGCTGTAGGGGTCTGGCTGGTAGTCTGGCTTTGGAGGGGTGAGTGTGGTGTAGGGATGGGGGGCACCCCGTCCTGGAATAGCTCCCCATGCCTGGAATGCTCTGGGGAATGTGCGGCGCGTGGTTTGATTGGTCGGGAGGGGAAATGTATGTGTGTGTGTGTGTGTGTGTTGTGGGTGAGCAGCATTAGTGATCAGAAGGTTATGGAATCTGTGTGGAGAATGAGCGAGGACAGATCAATCATTTCGCTTGTCGGGAAAACATCCTCTGTGTGGTCAGCAGGTTGACAGCCGCGCCGCGTGGGGCTCTCGGCCCGGCCTCCGTCCTGTCCGCACCTTGTTGTTGTGACTTCTGTCACCTTTCGGCCCGGCTCTTGTGTGCATACGTGCGCGCCACACCGCCGCTCCACTCCAGGCTTTGTGAAACCAGATCTGCCTCGTCCATCTCGGAGCGGCGGCGCACAGACAGGCGGGCCCATTAGGCCTCATGCTCTGCAGGTTGACCTTTGAACTCCCCCAGTCCGCTGTTTGACCAAAATGGGCGGAGCGGTTGTGCTAGGTCAGCGTTTTTCCCGGGTCGTCACGGTGCTATCAGGGACACTCCAAGGTCTGCAAACATTACTGGCTCGCGTACAAACAGCCGTGTTTGTGCCTGCGGACTCACTCGCACACTAAAAGATGGAGGTCAGACTTTAAAGGGTGCTTTAATTTCCTGTGTCAACCTTCAGCAGCTCGAGAGCCAGAGGAGACCGTTTAATGAGTGTGTGTATGGAAGCAGAACTGTACAGTCAGGCTAACAGGAGCGTGTAAGAGAGGGCATCAGACTCTCACGGCCCCGCCTGCTGGAAGCGATGGCCCTGCAGGATTCCTGCGTTAACCCCGGGATCCTGCTCCCGCTCCCTGCCTGGGGAACCCAAATCCCTGCCACAACATCTCCGACAGGAGGACTACTCCCTCCGCCGTGTTTGCTCAGCTGCGCTGGCTTTGTGTCGGCGTATCGGAACCCCCTCGTTCCCGCCGCCTGGCTGTTTTCTCCCTCGCTCTGTTTGGTTACTTTTTCCCCGAAGTTTGTAGCTTCACTTGTTCTTTGTTTGGCTTTCGGAGAGCACGTCTGACGTGTCCGAGGGATCGGCGGCGGGGGAGGTCGAGAGGTCGGGGAGAGGCGGCTACCTGAGGAAGTCTCACGTCTCCCGCTGCATAGTGTCACGGTGGTGTCAACATGTACAGTAGTCATGTAAACGCCTCTCTGCGGTGCCTGTTTGGACTGCGATCGCTCTGACTCACCGCACACCGAGCCAAACCGTTCATGCACAGTTTTTAAGTAAGAAGCTGTAATTTAGTTAGCAGCCGTAATAACTTAAAAGCTTGTGCCCGACATTTCTGGGAGGCAGCACCTCATTTGTAACCACACAAGTTGCAGTGAGAGTCTGTCTTGAGACCCAGTCTGACCTGCAAAGATGCGTAACCTCTTGCGTCTGGGCGGCGGCCCCAGCCCTGACACTCCGGTGCACTCATCTTCGTCGTCGCAGTCTCCGCTCTCGAATCCGTCCTCCCCCTCATCGCTCCACGTGTCCGCTCCAGCTCCACGCGACCGGGCTTTCCAGCGTTTATCAGACCCGGTCACCAGCCGCAGCAACTGTGGGACAAACAGGAAGAGGTTAAAGGTAATTGTGTTCATGAATCACTCTGTGGCAGGAATGTGCCGGTGCATTAATGGTTTAACAAAGCTGTTAAAATAAATAAAGGGTGTCTCTTGATGGGAGCGCGTGCTGTATGATTAGAACAGTTTGAGGGGAATTCCTCACAAGAACTCGGTGAGTTCTAAAAGCGCTGGTATTTACCAAACCCTAATTATATTCACCAGGCAGGAAAAGAGTTGTGTTATCGGTGCCAGTTTTGTTATTTCGGTCCAAACGTGATTCATTCAAAGGGAGTTGTGGCTGTCGCTCCATGTAATTTACTGGGAGAAACAGAAACAGTGGGGCAAGCAGACTGGTGCGACCATGTTGTTGCTGGCAAACATCCTGGTCTTGAGTGGTTGTCTCAGGGCAACAGCGACACAATAACACCACAAAACACGCTCCAAGTGGACATCAAGACTTTGAGATCTAAAATGAGAGACTAGGATGAAAGATGAAGAAAAAAGAAGGTTAATGTTTGTAATATTCAGACTTATTTCATTGGACCAGTTAGGATTTTTGAAGGGAGAACTGGCCAAGATGGCAGCATAAAAAGCTGCAGACAAGATAATAAATTATTACAGATTAAACAATGTCAAAGAAAAATGATAATAATATAAAGTCGGCTACAAAAAATATGACACAAGCTCTAAAACAAAGAAATTGGAAATAATTTGCAACAGAATCCTATTACAGTTTGGCCTCTGGGCCATAAAAGCAGTTGTTGTTCAACTCGGATATTTTCCCACGAGGTTTACAGAAGCTCATAGCGTGTTAGTGCAAAACATACCAAAAGTGTTTATTGAGCATTGTGGTAAACTAATCAACTCATAAATAATAAACAAAAGTTCAAGAGCTGTGACGCAAAGACATTAAAAAAACTCTCTGAACTCCTCCTGACCAAGTGTGGGCAGGGCGAATAGCTAAATTGACTCATTTAATTAGTAAAACGGAGCAGACAGGTCAACTTAAGAGGACAACTTCCACATACTACGTTGTGTAGCTTTAGAACAACGCAAAAATAAAAAAGAGAAAAAGTAAAACCTTTTCCCGTCTGAAAAACATGCGAGGCCTTCTCAGAGACAAATACATGGCTGCTCTCTGGCCATCTTTCAGCCTGCACAACATCGCACATGATTGAGAGCCCTGCCAAGGTAACAGATGTGCTAAATTCCTCCCGCCTGCCCTCCGAGCCTCCTTTCATCTCACCGCTCTTCCTCCTTGTTTGCTTTTTATTGATTTCCTTCCTATCTGCATACGTCAGCATGCATTTTTTTGTTGTTGTTTTGGCTGGCTGTGGGAGTAAATTGAGTTCAGATGGGCCTCATCTCAAGTCAGCTGCGACGTCTGAGATCAGACAATGTGTGTGTGTGTCTGTGAGACAAAGAGCGGAGGTATAAAAAGGCAGCGCTAATCACAGAATTACGTCAGTCAGATAAACAACCCTGTTCCCTTCGCCCGCATATACAAACCAGTCAATCTGGGTTTTACAAGTGACATAAACTCTAAAGTTTAGAAGTGGGAACACACATCACCTTGTTCCCAGCATGGCCGTCCAACAAACCTCCTTTCATTTCTCAACATTGAGGCCACACACCCACACACACACACACACACACACACACACACACACACCGAGGATGACCGCAACATTTCTAAAAGCCTGGTCACTTAGATGGAGGGTTGGTCCCGGACAGGACGCTTGACCCATGGGGTCATTCTGACTTCTGTTCGAGGCCGTCCAGTAAAGCGCCACCTGTTGAAGGAGCAGAGCCCCTTAAGGTGTCACATTGAAACAAACTTCCAACATGACGGACGGTGGTTTAATGTACTGGACGCTTGGTTGCAAACAGCACCGTGTTTGCCCGCGTTTGCCCGGAGGCCTCCGTAGATTTACTGAGGTCCTGACATTCCTTCTTATGGTCTGCATCCTGGCAACTCTGTTGGACTTTGGGAGGGGAGGGGCACCTCGCAGGCCAATTAAAAGTCGAACAAACACTTGGAAAGCAGGGAAAGAAAGATGTGGCTCGGGGTATTTTAGAACAAAACCTAAAAAAAGGTACGAGGAGTGAGGGGAAAAACACTTGGGAGCAACTGTCGTGTCCCTGTTTAGAGCTCGGTCTGCGAACGCTGCCATGTGTAGCTCACCACCTGCCAGCAAACACACCGGCTCCCATCGGCACATAAACAGACATGGCCGTTCTGATGTTAGAAGAAACAACCATAAACAACTCACAATGACAAAGAGAACATGCTGAGGTTCAGATTGTGGAACGTTGACATCGTCCATCTTAGTTTAACGTGTTAGCGTGCTAAAGGTACAGCTGAGGCAGATTGGAGCTATTTGGTCCCAATACAAAGTATAGATTAAAAAAACATTTTTAATAGTAATACAAATTATTCTAAGGGGAATATGAATGAACGTCTGTACAACGTCAATAAAATCCATGTGGTATTTGTTGAGATAGTTCAATGTGAAGCAACATGATGGTGACCGGCCAACTGACATGCCTGCGGCAACACAAGAATCAAGACAGTTTTGTGAGAGGAAAGTGGGATCAATAGAATTAAAGTGATAAATAAGAGCAGATGAACAGAAGATTGAAAACAATAAGAAGAAAATGGGTTTTCGGGAATTAGATTAAGAATTTGGCTGCATGTTCACAGGCGTGGCCTGAATGGGGTAGAGCAGCGCGCCACTGCCACGGCTGCGGTAGCGAGGAAGGGTGGGATGTATGTTTGTGTCGAAAAGTGATGCTGCGCTGTTGGCACGGCTGAGCCACAGCGTGATCCGGCAAGAGCCGCCACATTTACCACAAGAGGGAGAAACCTCAAGTCGCTCTGGGCTGGAATCTTCTGCAATTAAAAAAAAGAGAAAACCCAAGCAAAAGGAAGTAGGGAGGAAACAAATAAAAGAGACATTTTTTCAGGAGAAATGCTCCAGTATGTTTTCCATTAGGAGAGGAAATCTCTCTCTCTCACACTTTTTTTAATCTCTCTCTCTCCCTGTGTTTGGAGAGTCGCATAGTGAGCTGGCTCGGACAGGCAGCTGGACACGCAGAACATGCAACCAGGCCGGCGATAGGCATCCCGCAGGCCGCAGGGTTCAGCCCGCCTAAGCGCCAAGTCACACCGAGGAAACGCGGGCTCAAAAGTTGCCAACAAAGCCAAAGCATGTGGCGGATTGCTCAATGCGGGCCAGCCCAGACAGAGACACAGAAACCGCAAGTCTGTCACTGCCTCCCACACATGACATGAACTCCACACCGGGGTCACTGTTCGACACGACAGCTGCAACGGAGCCCCCGAGGTCGAGCCACTGGTTGACCCGCGGCGATAGGAATCAACCTGCACTCACTGATCATCAGCTGTATTCTTTAAAAAAAAAAAAAAATGTAGTTAAGAGCCTGGTTCACATGAATCACGGAGGAAGCATGCAAGCTGAAGATAGGGAAACAAATATCTTAGCATAAACGTCATAACTGTCGGAGGGAATGAGGAGGGGATGAGTAATGAAGCCTCCAGAAAAAAGTGCTCTTCTTGTCTTCGTGTGTGCGATCGGGATCAGGCTCTGTGTTGTGTCCTGCTGCTGCACAGCACGAGTCTGGACACGCTGCTCGTGACGCGGCCCAGACGGAATCTGCTGCTCTGAATGTTTCCATCAGTGCCTCGGCTCATCTCGTCTGCAAATCTAATCTATAGAATTCAAGGCTCGGCTATCCCAAAAGGTTTTTAGTGATGACACTGCTGACCGGATCTCTGGGTTTACAATCACACGGTACACTTAAAGCTTAAAGCTGTGACAAACCCACGCAAAATCATCCCAACTCCCCTCAGCTCGCAGAGCTTTCTTTAGTCTATTTCAGCTCCTTGTTTTGGTTTGATCACCCTCATTTTTTATGTTTTGGTTCACTCATCTTTCATCTGGCAGCTGTTTCCAGCAAAAAACAACAACCTCATTGTGTGCAACCTGCCCAGCACCAAAGCCACATAGTGAGTTAGCAACTACCTCGGAGGATTCAGCGGCTAAAGAGACAGATGTTTCCCTCAAGAGCTGATGGACACCAGACGTAAACGGAGGGTTCAACAGGACAGAAACACGAGCGGTTAGCTCAGGAGGTAGAAAACAGGGAGCTATTGCTACAACAAAGTGGGCAAGAAATGAGTGTTTAGACAATCAGTTATAGTCCAGCTAGCTATGGAAAGCCCAGCAGGTCAAAGTTCACCAGGAGGTCCATATGTAAATGTTTACAACTTACTGGGCATGGGTGAGGACCTGACTGTTTGTTTCTCTTCCAAATAAGTTTGGCTAACTGAGCGTTTTGTTAACAGCATGTCTAACTGTCTGACTGCTTGTGTTTCTCGCCCTGTTGGATTTCCTCTTTGCAGTGCTGCCGTTCCCAAATCTCGGAGATTTACTTGAGTGAGTCAAATCCCATCATCCCCTCTGATAGAAAATGTGTCCAAAACCAGAATAATGAAACATAAACCGTAATAAACTGAAGTTATCATTTAATTGTTTCACTTCAGGCATTCAGAGTTAATAAATATTAAACTGCTGCATGTCAAACTATGGGTCTAATTGTGTCCTAATCATCTCAGAGATCTTGTAAAGCCTCAAACATTCTGTACAGCAGATTGTATATATGTGCCCGGGGTCAGTGCACGGGACAAATAAAACACACAACTTTTCAGAACAGACTATTTTTCACAACGAAGTGAAGGAAATAAACTTTCAATTACACCGAATGCCCCACATGAACGCTGAGCTGCTGCGCTCGTATACAGTTTGCAATTAAAGGCGAGGAGCCAGGAGGGACGCAGGGCGGCGGGAATGAAACGAGGGACGCCTCGGGAGAAAGACCGACACGGGAATGACAGGAGGCACTTTCCACGGAGTGAGTCATGGAAAGCTCCTCGGCTCGCCGTCGGGCAGCGCACCGTTTGGGACGACGCGGCCTTCCCCGCAGTCCCGTCCGCTCTCATTACTCAACTTTTATTGAATCTGAAACATACAAAGGAGGGGGACATATGCTCTCATTCCTCTCTCTGCTGCTTTCCTCTCGTCTTGTCTTCCTCTTTCCGTCCGTGGTCGAGTATGTCACGCAGCAGGAGCCCTGCCTCAGACAGTTAATGCAGACAAGATTCATTTCCTGAGATTAATTCCAGTTGGAACAAAGCACACAGAGAGAGCTCTCCAGTCGAGTGTTAAACTGGGCGTGTGTCCACTCCACCTTTCTTCCTAAGCCCATAAGGCTATTTCCAGATTTCTCCAGTTGAGACTGAAACCGGAATTAATGTTTAGACCCCGTTGCCAGGCACTTTGTTTCTCTGGTAGATGAAACTCTTAAACCCTCGACATATATTTAAGATATATGTTCTGCAAGAATAAACCACTGTGTCTTCTGTTTATTCCGACATTCTCTGTTCAGATCAAGGCAGCGCATGAACACACAGGGCCTCTAGTATTAAATATATCTGGTATGACAACAATTTTCAATCTGTTTTGAGGCTAACCGAATGAAAATCTTGACTTATGTCTGTGAATGTGCCTGATTGTCTGCATGGGGTTTAATAGTTTAAAAAGTCCCATTCCTGCACAGGCCGCTGGTTCCTAAATCAGATTACGCCTGTCGGACAATCTCTTTTTGTCCTCTGCTCGTCTTCTTTACACGTTATCGCAGTGGTTCCCAGAGTCATGTGTTGCTAAGAAACCCTCCGTTTCGACATCAGCAGACCGTCCCAGCGTGTCCCATGATCACACCTAGCGGCGGCCGGCGAGCGCTCGGTTGGGTAAGCGCATAATAGAGAGTGTGATGTGGCCTGATCATGCACACGCTACAGTGGGCTGTGAGGGCTAATAATGGTTTGGAGAGAGTGCTGGAAAATAGCAAAATGGAGCCAGAGGAACTAACCCACACTGAAGGTATGGCTCTCTAGCGAGATGAAAAGGCAAAGAGCATGTGAGGGAATGATGAAGTCAGGGACTGCTAACACTTTGACAGGTCCAAAGAGGAGCCTCACACCCCCCCACTACCACCACCCTCCGAGCACTGCCGCCCCGAACAAAAGATAGAGGAGGAACAGAGGAGGTCTCCGACCCTCGCAGGGAGACCCTCTGATGACCTAGCAGAGACAGGAAACAGGAAGTGTGACCCCTGACCTCTTTCTGGTTGGGAAGAGGAGGGGGTGGGGGATCCTAACACGGGACTGTGCCCAGTGACAACAAGGCCAGGATGTGTGGGTCAGATCGGAGACCGCGGCAGGAAGACTCAGCTGTTCTGACAGTTCAACAGAAAGCTGAGGATCAGCAGAGAGACACAGGCTGGAGAAAACGGAAAGCCTGTTAGCGAGCCCGGTGCCTGGCTTGTGCAGCAGGGTTTTTATAAGCCGGCTGCGTGATAATTACACCCAGTGGGGTGGCAGTGGTGCGGGAGCAAAGGGGCGGAGTGGGAAGAGAGAGGCGACCCCAGCGTGGGCCTCAGGGCGGGGACAGACAGGGAGGGAGAGGTGGAGGTAAGGAGGAATGGGTGGCAGTGGTAGAAGTTGGGCCTCATTAGCAGGCACACTAATTGGGAGGAAAAGGGCCCTCACATGCTCCGTCTGACCTCCCAGCCAGCAGGGGAGAAAGCTGCGGTGGGAGTGTGTGGAGGTAGGGGGGGGGGGGGGGGGGGGGGGGGGGGGGGGGGATTTTTGGATTCCTAAAGTTAAGGAACCATAACTCCTCAAATCCTAAATATACCATGAAGTCAGAAGTCTCCGGAAAGCAAAAGGATAACATGCGTATGTGGTGCTCCAACAGGGATACCGACCCTGACTCTGCAAACGCCCCGCAGCTCCTCAGAGGTTTACACCAGGTGTCACACTTCATTTAAAAAGAACCCACATGGCTTATCCCTGCAAACAAATATAGCGGCGTAACAGCTCTCCTTCCTCCTCCACTTCCAGGGCAGTCGTACTTCACACACATAAAAACGAGGAAGGCGAGAGGACGAGGACCCTGGGGGGGGGGGTGGTGGAAGTATTAAATAACGCTTCAAAAACCTTGAGTAAATAACATCAAACAGAAGTCGGACTCTTTGACTGGAGCAGGCATAATGGCCAGGTTAGCAAGTGTAAGTTTACAAAACAGCAGGCCTAGCCTGACACCCACGGTGTCTATTAGTCTGATAGCAAGCACACCCTGTAGGAAGAAGGCCACCGCATGCTCGCCTTGTCATGAGGCGGCTTCCACTCTGTCTCTACTGTAATTATTATGCTCACAGCACTGTGTTCATTCATGCATTTCAAAGTCTATTTGAAGTGCTGCTTTATTTCACAGCCGCTTGTAGGCGCACGTGTCACCGCTGCATTTGAACTGGAAATGTATCCTAACATATTCCTAACTACGCGTGTACAAGATTAACAGCCGCAAGTGTGCACAGTAAAAGCTGTCCCAACTCAAGTGTGTGAGTTATATATTAAAGAAGCGCATTCTGCACGAGCGCGGGCGAGGTGTCGAGCACACGCTGCCCAGGCTCCGGTGGCTCGGAGGAAGTGAGGCTGCGTGATGGAATTTGTGGCGCTCGGGATCTGGTTTATTTTCCACCCTGGATTTCTGTCCTACCTGCAGGATTTTCCCAGGTTCTGGCTTCAATTAGACTGTGAAGCTGGGGGGGGGGGGAGGGGGTTCCAGGGGGTTTAGGAGAGGGGGAGGGCTGCAGGAGGGAAGGGCGACGGAGCTGGAGTCTGTCACACACAGCTCAGCACAGCTGGAAAGAGAAAGGCGACGGACGGGGAGATAGAGAACGCCACAACATGCGAATGAGCTGCAAAAATAAAAAGCTTTGGCACGCAACCTGAAGATGTTTGCTTCCTCAAATGACACTGTCAACCGTCTCAGATGAAATAATTGTGCTTCGGCGAAAGCGATTTATAAATATCTTCTACAAAGAAGTCGTTTCATATGTATGGTATTCCGAACGTATCTCTCCAAAGAGTGTCATGTAGCCAAGAAGAGGCTGTCAGAATATTCCCAGGAGGTCTGACCCTCCAAATGGCAAACTCATCTGACAAATGAGTGGGAAACGCTCTGTAATCAAAGACCAATCACGTAATTGCTCCATTTTGCCACTAGCTCAACCATCTCCTGTGAGATTAGTTGTTCGGAGGAGAAACTCGATACTCTGGGAAGTTAAACAGATGTTGAGAAAAACAAACTCATCTCCTCCGAACGAGAACACCACCAAGAGAATACGTTCTAATTTAGAGCGCTGCCTCCGCACAAGGGAGCTCACTTTAACAGTTTTTATTTAAAAAAAAAAGTGTTAATGTTCTGGTTGAGAAACCAGCGAGTACTTGTAGGCATCACAGAATATCTCCTGCTTGACGTCACAGTCGGGGAAAGTGCACTCTTTATCAGCTTTAACACACTGCATATACAGGGCACAACACTCAGACAGGAATTTGTTACACAGCATGCACAGAAATGTCTCCGGCTCCTCGCAGCCCTGCGCTGTTTAAAGATTCCAAGTCGAGAAGCAATAACCGACGGAGAAAGGCATTTCTCTTCCATCCATTTATAGTGCACAGTTCACTTTAAACTTGGCTGTGGCTCAGTCATGACATCAGCTGCTTTAGGCGTGAGAAAACGCTGTTTTATAAGCATGAGGCGACCGGCTCTGAGAGGGTTTTCTTTTTTCTTTTTCTTTTGGTGTTTAGTTTAGCCTCGCAGAGGCACAAAGGCAAAGGTCTCCCTGCCAGACTGTCTCTGTATCTGCAGATTCTCTGATCAACACTGACAACGTGAGAAATGACACATTTCCGCTGCATAGCTGCATTTCACAGGGCCATCGTCACGGAGCACTTAGGAGTGGAGGAATGAAACATCGGGGGATTAAAGTTGGAAGGAAGTGGATTCTTTGGAGGGGTCCCATGTTCCCCTCGCTGTTGGGAGAGAGTAGCCCCTATATTTTACGACATGGTCTCGCACACTGCGGGCTGGGACTGATTCCTGGTTGGAAAGTGGGTCAGTACAAGCTGGAGGAACCATTGATTGGGCTCACTGCTTGAGCCAAAAGAGCAGAATAATGTTCATTCAGATGGAAAACGTGTGCAGGATAAAAGAGCCTCGCAGGACTTGTATTGACCAGTTTATGGGCGACCCACGTCCTGAATGCGTGGCCAATGAATGTGCACATCCTCCAATCTGCAGCTCTGAACGCCGTACAGCAGAAGAGAAGACACCGTGAGACTGGAACACTGTTTTTAATCAGCGTGGACCTCAGGAGCATGACACATACTATCTCATTGTTGGCCGTCCTCTTATACGCCGCGTAGGAACTGTGCAGACGAAAGTAATTATCTGTGAGCTGTGGCCTCCTCTCCTATCAGATGGTTAATTAGTCTGTTTGCTTTTAGGCCTGCAACATCCAGAGCTGGTGGTCTTTCAACAGGCGGGGAGGCGGAGACCTTGTAAAACTGCTTTTAACTAAACAACATCACTTTCTCCAGTGCCTTCAGAGGTTGTTTACAAGAAGCAGCTAGGATGGAGAAATACTGCGTATAGTCAATAAACATTTAGCAGGGTTATAAAGCAAGTTTAAGGGTTTGTCTCTGACATCTGCCTTCTCGACTGGGAGATATGTTTTTTGTCCCGCTAGCATCACATATCCATGGGTCGGTTCACCACTTTGATACCTCAACAATCTGCACAGATTCATGGTTCCTAATGACTAGCTGATCCCCTGACCTTTACATGTAGTGTCTTCAGGTCATCAGGCTCTGATTAAGTGCAATATCTCAAGATCTACTTACTGTAAATAAATTCATGGTTTCCAGAGGATGAATCCTAATGACTTTTCAACCTTCGACCAGCTTTTTGAGGTTTTGAGTGAAATGCCTTCACATCTATTGGATTTATTGTCATGCAATGTTGTACAGGGATTCAAGGTCCCTGCATGAAATGTAATAACTTTGACGATCCATTAACTTTTCAGCTAGCGCCACCATCAGGTCAAAAGTTAAGTTTGTCCAACATCCTTTGGTTCAAGACCAGCAGCTTTAATACTTTGTGTTTAGTGCCAATTAGAAAATGTTTGCATGCTAACACGCTAAACTAAGATGGTGAACATGGCAAACATTATAATAGCTTTATATTTGCATGTTAACCCGGACAGACCCGTTTTGGTCTCTTTTTTTGGGGTGGGCAGATAACAAGTCAACATGCCACAAATAAAAACCTGAAGAATAATTTGAGATGCAGCAGTATGTGTCAACCTTTTCCAGTACTAAATATATAATAAACATGGTGTTTTTGTGAGTGTAAAGGGGCTTAGAACATTGTGATTGATGTTTATCAATCCCTAAACTCAATTATGTTTCTTACGTTCACCAGGTCGCCGTGTTTCATGTGGTCCAAGTATTGTCCCTTGAGCTTTAAGACTGAGCCGGATGTAGAGACAGGAATGCCGTCTGGGACAGTTCTCGCACATCGTCATCGTGAGCGTGTTTTCATTCTGACGTTAGCATTTAGCTCAACGCTCGCCGCCTAGCCTGCCTATATCCTCACTGACCTGCTAGAACGGCTGTCGACTCTTAGTCTTGTTCTTAATTTAGCAGTGAACTATCAATGTGTTTCTAAAATGTTAGCAAATAAAAAAATAAAAGAAATAAGAAATAGGAATAAGAAATAAAAATAGGAAATAAGAATAGGAACAGCTTATAATGTAAATTAAAACACAAACACCACAAATTGAAGTGAGTGAGCTCTCTCAGGCACAAGAAAACTATAATGTTGTAAACTTCACAAGGGTTTTATTGCAGGACTATTATATTATATTGCATCATCTTTTGAGGCGTTCCTGTTATTTTGTATATCTCAGTATAGCGATGATTTGTCGTAAAGAACATATCTGTGTAATCTGAGTTCTGAGTCATAAATAAGTTTTACTGCAAGTGAAATATGCAATCAAAAGCAGTCGGCCTTTCGTCAGATGTTAATCCAACCCATTGAAGTTGAGATCTGAAGGGAAGTTGGAAATGTGCTTGACTCTGCTGTACGCTCATCAGATATGGGTTTAAAAGCTCCCATGTGAATATGCAATCTGCATAAATATTAGGCGTTTATGTAAACAGAATCGAACCCCCGTAAATGTCCACATGTCTACCGCGTCGTCAGTACAACTGCATTTTCTTGCAGAACCCCATCAGAAGGCTTCAGGAACCCGATCCACGCGGTGAGCGGTCTGCGCTGCAGCAGCTCCGCTTGTTATCACATCGCTGCAAATGTTTGGGCAGGAAGTTTTCAAAGGCTTATTATATTAGAGTGCGTACGTGTACATGTCCTGTGTTTTTAGGATTATTGGATAATTCCAGTTTATTACAAATAAACACACGCACATACAACTGTATTGGGTTATATTTTTGCAGTTTTGGCCACTATCGGAATCACAAACATTAAACTCACCAAGTTAACTCCAGAGGGATGGGAATGTTGCAACGCTGCTAGAAAAGTTAGACGAGGACGACGCCAGGTTCACCTAATATATTTGGAAGATTTGAATTAAAGTTATTACCCAAACTGTACGACATACACATCCAACAAACCATTCAGGTTTAACTTCCACACATGCAGTTTTCCTGTGCATTGATTATTACCAACATTTAAAGCTAATTTTTGGTTTTACCTCTAAATAAAGTGGTTTGAATAATCTGGCATAACAGTGGCTTGTTTACAACGTGTCTGATTATTATTATTTGTCTCTTGCATCTGAAACTTTATGTCACCAATGTTGCTCAAAGAAAGAATAGAAAGAAAGAAAGAATGAGTTGTTTTTAAAGTAACAGCATTGAATTTAATTATTACAAAGTAAGAGCAATAACATGGCCAAAACTACAACAATATGCCCCATCTTTTAAACCTAAGATCTAGGAGGAATCCTTTTGGGGGATTCTGAAGAGGGCAGAGGGTAAGTAAACACCCAAGGGTCCTGTTCGAGTGTCGCTCCTCTCACTACAGCGGGACTAAGCGCCCATGAGGTAATACAGCAAAAGTAATTGGGAGAATTACGGCGTCTCCAACCACAAGCCTCTGTATTTTTCTTGAGGGTCTCTGGTTGTCGGGCAGAGTGGAGGAAGGTGGCTGCTGGTTCTCCCAGGTTGTTTAAACAGGGGAGAAGGATTGTAATCCACTGTGACAGGCCTGCAGCACTCAGACGCTCAATCACATCCATGCAGACAAAAACGGACTCACATGCAAACACACTTTGCAGCTGGAAGATGGTGTGTGTGTGTGTGTGTTGGGGCGTGGGGGGAGGGAGGGAGGCAACGTGTTGACAGCTATATGCGCAACCACGGCGACCCGGGAAATGCAGACAGATCTGTGGGCTGATACGGAGGCCGTGTTTGAGCCTACATCCAAGCATCTCTGCACTCCAGCCCACTCCAAAAAAGTGGTTTCCATGGCGACGATGGCGGCGGCGACGACCTCTGTGGACGGAGGACATCATTTCTGTCCATCACAACAACTTCCATCGTCTGCTCGCCAGTTTGGTGGATTCGATTTTTAAAGAAAGTTGTTTTGGATTTCTTTGCAGTGCAGATGAGATTCAAAATAACATTCAGATGTTTCCTGTCAATAACATTTCTTTGTGTTCACAAGGTGTTGACCTCACCTTGAGCACAGATCGTCAGTGGTCTTGCTCTCAAATATGAGAGAGAAACTGCGTTGCAGCACCGAGAAACTGCTCCCTTGAAACATTTCAAACTTAGACTGGAGAAGTGGTCCGGGTACAAACACACAAACAACGGACACACGCACACTGCTGACCTGGTTGATGTGTTTGAGTTTGTCTATGATCTGGCTGATGATCGGCTCAGGGGGCTTGTTGCTTCGGGACTCGGAGCCGGGGTGCGATCGCTTCAGGCCCGGTCCAGGAAACCTGACGGGAAAACAAATGAGCTCAGTTGTTTTTCTTCTACTAGACAGACAGATAAGATAAGATACAGATAAGGATTACAGCAGCATTGCTCACAGTAAATAAAAGATACAAAATCAAGTAATATAAATAAACAGTAAACAGTAATAAACATAATAAAATAAAAACAGTAAAGAAGAATATTGAATATACAAGATATTGCACCAGAATGAATTAAAGTGTTCAGGCAGGCAGGCAGGCAGGCAGGCAGGCAGGCAGGCAGGCAGGCAGGCAGGCAGGCAGGCAGGCAGACAGACAGGCAGGCAGGCAGGCAGGCAGACAGGCAGGCAGGCAGGCAGGCAGACAGACAGACAGACAGGCAGGCAGGCAGGCAGGCAGGCAGGCAGGCAGGCAGGCAGGCAGGCAGGCAGGCAGGCAGACAGACAGACAGACAGACAGACAGGCAGGCAGGCAGGCAGGCAGGCAGACAGACAGACAGACAGACAGACAGACAGACAGACAGACAGACAGAAAGACAGAAAGACAGGCAGGCAGGCAGGCAGGCAGGCAGGCAGGCAGGCAGGCAGGCAGACAGACAGACAGACAGACAGACAGACAGACAGACAGACAGACAGACAGACAGACAGACAGACAGACAGACAGACAGACAGACAGACAGACAGACAGACAGACAGACAGACAGACAGACAGACAGACAGACAGACAGATAGACAGACAGACAGATAGACAGATAGACAGATAGATAGATAGTTTCACTGAGTTTAGAAACCCCAACGGGAGCTTCATGAAGACATAATGAAGCTTTCACTCCAAACAAGGCGCTTGTCACCATCTAGTGTTGATCAGATGAATGACAGCTCATCTGTTTTTTTAGGTTTCGGGGCTGGAAAGTCAATTAGTAACTCAACTCTATCCAGAAGGACCAACTCTCCCCGTGAAGACACGACATCTATAAAGTTAAACAGTGGGTAACATGTCTAATGTCTCAAGATATCTTTTTATATTTCTAATAAAGAAATCATGGAGACTGTGGACTTCTTAGAAAAAGAAAGTAAGTTCATGCTCAAAACGTGTTGATATAAAATACAATTTGAAATTTTTTAGATTTGCCACAAGGTGAAACCCGTTATACAAAGTCTGGTTAATGCTTCATTTCACAGACATTAAACTAGTCGATTAGTGGCTTTTAATCCTATCTGTTGTTAATGAGCGGACATTAGCGGAGGAGTCCTCTAGTCCTGCTTCAGCGGTGAGCGTTGTGTTTGAGCACCAGCAGCCTGCAGGCAGGCGCTTACACGCCGCTGCGTAACTAAGGAAACACGGCTCTGTTGACACCTGTGTACGTTATCAAGGGGAGGAGCTCCTGCAGGTGTTTCTCCACTCCTGGCATTAACCCCTTCCTCATCAACTAGTGTGTGTGTGTGTGTTTGTGTGTGTATGTGTGTGTGTGTTTGTGTGTGTTTATGTGTGTGTGTGTATGTGTGTGTATGGAAAGCATGAGGTCATACTTTGCTCTCATCTCTGTGACATCACCCTGAGCACACACACACACACACACACACACACACACACACACACACACACACACACACACACACACACACACACACACACACACACACACACACACACACACCTTTCACAGGCCATCTCCACTCATCAGTCTTTCGCTGTCCCCTCAGCCAGACTTTTCATTAAATTCATAATACATTTCCCCAATTATTTCTTCTTCTTATTAGCCATGATCTCACCCCCGTTCTCCGCCGCTAATTATCACATCATTAATAATAGAGGGAGATGTGTGATCCATTCAGGAGAGAGAAAGAGGAAATATGGGTCGAGGAAGGAGGGTTAGGGTAGGGGGTTTGAGTGAAGATATGGAGCAGGTTAGTGTTTCACGCGATAGGTGCCGGTTCAAATATTTATTTTACCGAGACATAATTCAGCTGCTTCACTGTTAAACTCAGTTTGACCACAGATCGTCTCAGTTGTCAGCTCTCAGTTTGTTATCTCATCGTTACTTAGTTATTGTTTGCTGCTAGCAGGGCTGATCCGATCAGTTAGCGCCAGTGATAACCTAATCTAATCTAACACCAATTACCACGCTATTAGGTCCAGCCTGAGAGAGACGGCTCACACATCAGAATAAACAGCAGTGGGAGACGACACTGACAAGTGATGAAGGAATACACAATGGGGGACTGGCGCTTTTCACACCACCTGATCACACTTCCAGTCCCCCAGTTACAGACAGGGTCAAGGAGTGAGTGGGTGATGCAAACAGTGTGGTTGTTACTGTTAATACACTGTACTTCTTCAGGCTGAATGTCATTGAGAGCAAAACGAGAATCAAATGTAGATCATATGATGTAAGGGACTGTATGACAAGGAGGGGAGGGGGAGGGGAAAACCTTATCTTTCTCTTTGTAATAAAAACAAAACAGCAAAGCTCTCTCCCTGGGTATTCATGTTTTCTTTCAACCTACACACTACAACCCTCTCCCTAGAAAGTGTGTAAATAATATAACAAAATTAAATTAAATCGTCATGGGATTATCCGACTGTCCGTCAGTCTTTATTTGTATTGACTTCATCTACTTCACTTCCCTTTACAGTCCCTGGATGAAATGATAACGCATGACATCTCGTCTGTTATCATCCACGTGGTTTGCACTGTCATTACATCCAAAAGAGGAATGGAAATTCAATGTTTTGAGTTGACGCGGCGTCACATCTGTTATCCCAGTGATCAGTGTAACGCTGTTTGATGTGGTGAGAAGTGCTGCTCCTCTGATCTTGGCTCCAGGTAGCATGGCAAACACGCTTGATAAAAAAAAAAAAAGCACCACATTTAGCTCCGAAGATTGCTCCTCAAGTAACGGAGACGTTCAGCACCCGACCCATGCAGTGCTACTCACCCCCCACCCAAGCTAAATGTATCTGCCTGAGACAATACGAGAATGAGCTCTGGAGACTATTTTGGGAGGATAATGGAAGATGATCCAGAACAAATCTCAGAGTGAAAATGTACCCTGAGTGAATGTGCAGGCATAAACATGCCCTCGCAGATGACACAGAGAATTGCTCGCCCGGAGACACTGTAATCGCTCCATCATTTTTGTCTCCTTTCTCGCCTCCCTGCACCTTCCTATCGCACTTTTTGGTCCAGCATGCAATCATCCCCTCCGGACAGCTCTGCCCCCATGCTAACCTGATGTCTCTTCTCAGATTGAGACTCTTTTTCCATCTTTGTGGCAGACTCTCGTTCAGCAGTTTGAGAAAGCTCTGAATATATATATATATATATATATATATATATATATATACACTCGGGAACAAGAGGTAAAACATTAACCTGCAGCCGCTTTCCGTCTGAATCGTGTGCCTCTGCATTGATTGAATTCCACACATAATTTACAAAGCAAAAAAAGGTTAAAAAGAAAAAGAATGATATCTATAAATTTGTGAGCCAAATTGAAATTGGGGCCAGCTGGCGGCGCAGGAGAGGAAAGGAGGAAGTTATGATGTGTGGAGCCAAAAGGACAGGGGTGAAGTGAAATATTGCACAAACCAAATGAGGTTCTGTAGGGCGCACGGGAGATGTTGAATGAAAGCGGAGAGAGCGATCGAAACCGCAATTAACTAAGCGAAAATAAGGTGACAGCGCGCCCGACAT